>PVKH010030196.1:0-12528 GCA_004027955.1 Chaetophractus vellerosus | reverse complement strand
TCTTAATGTTCACCAGCAGTGGAGACTGTAGCCCTTCAGCACATTTGTACATTAAAAATGCTTCCAGGTTGTTTCTTTTCTTTACCCCACTTTGCCCTGTACCTGCTGTGGTTGACATTCACTATTACTCACCAAGATTTATAGTTTTCCCCCATCCTGGGAACATCATGTGATTTGCTGTGGCCAGTGAATGTGAACAAAAGTGTTTAAGAACTGTTGCCAACTGTCAATCTTCTCCTGTTGTGGGGTCTTTGGTATGGAGCTGCCTCAAGAGCAAAGCAGTCTAAAATACTGATGTGATGACATGAAGGAAAACAACAGTCCTAGAGAATTTTCCACACCTACAGTGGACTTTGCATGAATAAGAAACAAACCTTTAGTTGTGTTAAGTTGCCGAAATATTGGTTTTGTTTGTTGCCTCAGCATGACCTAGACTATTCTGACTAATACCTCCTACTATTTTTATTACTGTGTCCCCAACCCAATGCCACACATGAGGCTCAAAAATAATTTAAAGGCATGTCCTAAAAGAAATAATAGAAAGAGAATATAGAAACCAGATTTGGGTTCTATGTCTTAACTTGTCATTCTAGAGGTGACACAGGCACAAAGTCCTAGCACCATTGTCTGAATCCCAGATCTTGAATGATACAAGCTCTTGGGCAAAACCATCTTTTGTTAATCACCCTGTTGGTTGGTTAATGTATTCAGTCAGTCAATTAGTCAGACAATCAACATATATTTAATAAGTAGCTACTATGGGCCATGCACTGTTCTAAATGCTGGCTGCAGGGTTATAATTTCATCAAGTGTGTCTGATCTAGCAGGGAGAGAAACACACATGTGTGTGCACTCATACACCAGAGTAAACAAATACATTAAATCAGTGCTACAAAGAAAATAAAAGAGGAAAATATGAGAGGATTGATGGGAGTGAAAGGTATTCTTTTACATAAGCTTTTTCTGAGGAAATGACAAGTCCTGACTGACAAGGAAGTCAGCAGTGCAAAAATTTGGGGGAAGAGGCTTCAGGCAAAAGGCACAACAATTGCAAATGCCCTGAGCTGGAAATAAGTCTGACATGTTAGCAAACCCCAAAAGAAGGCCGGTGTGGCCTTAACACAGTGCAAATGAAGAGAGAGTGGAAAGAGGAGAAGAAAGGAATTAGATACTTATGACCTTGAAAGCTCAAGAAAGGGTTTGGCTTTTACACTTACTGCAATGAAAAGCCACCTGGGTGCTTTAAACAGGAAGGTGACTTTATCTGATCTGCATTTTTAAAATATCATTTGAGCTATTATGTAGATGGTGGAAGGCAAGAATGAAAAAAAAACAGGGTATCAGTTAGGAGGTACTGCAATTATCCAAGCAGTGGAGATGAGATGTGGTATATATGATTCAGGATATATAGCAATGGTTTCCAAACTTGTCTGCACATTGAAATCTTTTACAATCTAGGCCACAACCCAGACCAATTAAATCATAATTGCTGAAGGTAGGACACAGGCATCAATTTTTGATGCTCCCCAGATAATTCAAATGTGCAGACAAGTTTGGAATCACTGAAAAATGATATTTTGAAGACAGCCCACAGAACTTACCAATAGATTGATTGGGGGCTGGAAAAAGAGAATTAATGATAATGCCTAGGTTTCCGGCATGAGCAGTTGGGTAGATGTTGGTGCTATTTACTGGGGAATGGGTTAGCGACGGGGGTGTTGGAATCAAGAGTCCTGCTTTGGACATAGAAATTTTGAGATTCCTATCAGACATTTTATGTTACACTATTTGATAAAAGGAGACATTAAGCAGTCATGGGAGAGTTGGGATCTGGAGATATAAATCTTGGAGACATCGGTATAGAGATAGCACTTAAAGTCATGAAACAAAATGAAACTAAACGGTGAGGGTAGCCTGAGAAACGCAGAGCAGTGAAAGCATTTAGAACTTGCAACAACCTGTGGTCTCAATCTGCTGATCACCTTCTTAGCTTTGCCTTGACCTCTTGTTCTCAGAAAAGGGTGACTTCTTTTCTGGAACCCACACATGCCTACAGCACTGCCTCTTACTTCACCCTGGCTACTGGTTCAGCGCCTCAAGATATCTACTTCCCTCTCTGTTTTCTAATGCCCTCTAGTCACATGATTGAGATCGCTCAGGGTCTGGCTATTGGGACCATCACATCTGCTTCACCGAGTTGTGTATAAAGTACCTAAATGAGGCCAGGCACTGTCCTGAGCAAACCGAAGAGTAAACAAACCTGACCTTCCCTAAGTCCCAGACACCTTTTAGTCTACATCTAGGGCAAACAGATGTTTCCAAGGTGCACAAAATCTTGTCCTGTCTTGCTGTGCTAAGCTCCAATATAGATCTGTTTCTTGAGTTTCTATGTGCCATTTTATCACTTTGAATCAAAGAAGTCTTAAATTGAAAGGTCCAGAAATCAAACTGCCTGAATTTGAATTTCTGCTAAGTCAGTTACTAGTTATGTGGACATGGACAAGTTCTTTCTCTTCTTCAAACCCCAGCTTATTAACTTGGAAAAAAAAGGAGTGATACTAAGAGTATAGACCTCTTAGAGTTATTTTAATAATTAATTGAGCTTATGTGAAGTACTTAGGCAAGGTACCACACACAGTATGTACTCAGTGAATGTTTGCTACACTCTTAGTATATACCCAGCTCATCTCTGTCCTCTTTGCACCCTGGAGACCACGATCTTGTCCTTAAACTGTTGATTGCTCCAGTCCCTTGCATGGGTCCTTGTCTAGGCACTTGCATCTGCGATTTCCTCAGTTTCCCTACCAAAGCAGCCACACCAGTAGCTCCCAGCTCGGTTACAAATGCCGGAGAAGTCCTGGAGCTGCGTTAATGACCACTCTTCCCTGTATTCCGCTTGTTGGGTTAAGCTTAGCAGCTGCAGCCATTTCCAAACTTTAAACAAATGAATCCGTCAGCTCTGGTTTTCCCCGAGGCAGCTTTCCAAGGTTACCTTATTACAACGCAGTATCTTTAATCATAAGTAATCATATATTGAAACGGAAATACAAACAACTCCCACCTGACTAGAAAGGGATCTCTTTCCATATTATGTGTAGCTGTTGAAGGGTCTGCTTCCAAATGCAATATATAAGGTGTCTTTAGTAGCTTGAATATTAGTAGAGTTATGGGATGTGAGTGTTTAGAGACCTGAGAGGTGAATCAAGAAGCTATTGATTTGCTTTAATTGGCTGAATGATCTAATAATCTATACCCTTGAGGCTATGTTGAGGGTCAAATTTTCTACTACAAAAAAAGTCCAGCTTGTTTAAAAGTCACTTCAACAATTTTTTTGGTGTGAAAAGAAAAATATTCAAAAATTCAATCAGAAGGGAAAGGTTAATTACCATGTTTTACAGTTTCTTCTTGGAAAGATTTCCTCCCTAGGACTGTGAAAGCCTGAGAAACTTTTCAAGGATGTATAGAGAACTTTTTGCAGTTTTCCAGCCAAAAGTCTCTTAAAATTCTCATCAGTTACAGAGCAAATCCCAGTGTGGGCAGAATAATCTAAAACTGAGCTTTACAATTCCACACGCACTGTGGACGTGGAATCCTTAGGAGCCTTGCCCTGACACCAGCCTTCCCAAGCCCAGCCCATGGATCGCAGCATATGGAGATTAGCCACACATGTTCTCCATCAGTGCAACCATGCTGGTGAGCTGCCTGGACCTCATCCTACGAGATCTGGTTAATAAAAAGTGGTGTGATCAAAATAAACAGTAAAGTGATATTTTGTTTTTCGGTCCAGCCTTTCAATCTGTATGTGGGAAAGAGTATCCACAGGGCCCTTTCCTCCCCATAACACGCTTGCGTAACTTTCATTAGCATCAACGAAAGGAACATGTGCACAGTGAGGAAGATCGAGACCCCACAGCGAGCCATAAGTGAACATAATTTTTGGCAACTTGTGAGATGAGAGCTTGGAGCTATTCTGATTATCCTACTTGGAGGAAATAATAGAACAAGATTGCTTTGCAGGACTCATCCTCATACATGCATGTGCTTAAATGATAAATGTCCAGGAAGGCCGACGTGTGAAAGAGAAGGGACAAAAAGAATGAACAATAAGGAAAGGCGAGGGTGATTTGTGTGTGTGTCTGTGCACGCATGTATTCTAATAAAGTGCCGGATTAGGAGTGCGTGTACAAAACGCAAAGACAGCAATTAACAGGTTCTAACCTCAAATATCTTGGATTTGACCAAGCAGAGGTGTGTTACTTGCAAGTCCTTCCTGTCTATTCCAGAAAGAGTAAGTTGGGATGCAAGACGGACTTTTTTTTTCTTTTAGAAGGTACTATGGATTCAATCCAGGACCTTGTACATGGGAAGCAGGGACTCAGCCTCTAAGCTATACCCACTACCTGCCCCTCAAGATGCACATTTGATTCTAGCAAAGCTGGGCCCATGGATCCTCTGGTCAAGATTTGATTCACTGAGTTATAGCCACTGAAAGTAGCTGTAGCCAGGATGAGCCCTTCCCCCTCTTGCATTTAAGCATGGCAAGTGCCTGGGAAGTAACAGTTTCATTTGTGTTTTCCATACACGATGCTAACTGATAAGGCGACTAGCAATTACAGGGTCATGCTGTTATTTTCAAATTAGAAAACACTTCGTGAGCAGCCTTGACAACCATCCTCTATCAAGGAAAAGAAAAATCAGCTCCTGGTTTGAGGATGACTAGAACAGACCTTCATTATTAGAGGCCCCGGCACGCAGCAGCAGGCAGCTACTTAGCTAATGAAAGGAGCTTTTACACGTCTGCGGCCCTGAGTTGCAGAACTTTCCCACCCACAAACACAAACTTTCTGTTGCACTGAGGAATATTGACATTTTGAAACGTTTTGGAGTCTGAGCTCAATGATTAATCTTGACACAATTCAAGAAAAAAAATATTTATATGTATATATCCAATAGGGTTTTTGTTTGTTTGTTTGCTTGGGTTTTTTTGTTTTGTTTTGTTTTGTTTTGTTTTGTTTTGTTTTAGGTACCAGGGCCAGAGATTGAACCCAGGACCTTGTATGTAGGAAGCTGGCACTCAACCAGTGAGCCACATTGGCTCCCCTGAGTTGTTTTTTTTCATTTGTTTTCTTGTTAACTTTTTTTTTTCATTTGTTTTTTTTAGGTGGCACCAGGGACTGAACCCCAGACCTCCCATGTAGGAAGCAGGTGCTCAACCGGTCCCCCTAAGAGTTACTTTTTGTTTCTGTGTAGTGTAAAACATTTCTGACATGAAAACTCAGACTCTGCCTCTTAAAAATACTGTTCCCTAATTTTATAGGGTTGGCAGTTATTTAAAGGAAGCATTTTATCTGTGGTAGTTTAGGGAGGAGAAGGTAAGAGAAGAAACATAATGGCTACGATTTTTTATGCATTTGCGATGTGCCGGCACGCTACTTCACAGTTATGCTGTGGTGGTTTGGAGCTATATACCACAGAAAAACATGTTCTTAAACAGAATCCATTCCTGTGGGTGTGAGCCCATTGTAAGTAGTACCTTTAGATGAGGTTACTTCAGTTAATGTGTGGCTCGCCTCAGTCAGGATAGGTCTTAATCCCATTACTGGAGCCCTTTATAAACAGAATGAAATTCAGATAGAAAGCCACAGGAAGCAAGCTGAAGGTCAACAGGTTAACGGGACCCAGAAGAGAAGTGAAACAGCACCATGTGCATTGCTATGTGACAAAGGAGCCAAGGACTAAAGTTCACAGGCAGCCAACCCCAGAAAGCCAGTCTTTGGGAAGAAAGTATCACCTTGATGATGCCTTGATTTGGATTTCTCCTAGTGTCAAAACCATGAGCCAATAAATTAGCATTGGTTAAGCCAACCAATTGCATAATATTTGCTTTAGCAATGGGAAAGTAAAAACAATGCATTATCTCATGAATCCTTAGAACAATCCTATGAGTTAAGTGCTGTATCGCTAATTAACAGATGAGGAAACTGAGGTTTCAGGGGGTTGAGTACCTTGCCTAAGACCTCACAGCTAGGGAATGCCAAGGTGACGACCCAGCTGCTGGGCCACAAGCTCAGGCTCGCTCAGCCCTGCTCTGCTGCTTCTCTCATAGAGAAAGGATTCTTTCTTTGCTTGAGAGGAGAGTAAATGAGACCCTGGGAACATTAACAGAATGTGAAATGCCCAGACCAGAGAGAAACCCTTTTGCTCTCCCCAGCAATAGTCAGCCCGGCGGGCGCAATCTACCTTCGGCCCATAACCCCCAGGCTCCGTCCTGTTTTTTAAGCACACCAGTTCCCAATAGACAGCACCTGCATCTCTGTGTCAGTGGGCTACCCTCAGGCTGAGGGAGCCTGTTTTGCACACATGGTGTGAGGAGCAAGCACTCTACTCCCTGATCAAGATGCCCCGTGTGATCTACACTGACTCCAGCGCTCCCCCTGCTGGACTGAGCCAAAATTACCTCCATGGGACTTTTTACCCTCGTTAGGCCTCATTCCCTGCCCAGTCCCACTTCTCTCTTCCCTGCACTCTTCAGTGGTTCCTGGGACCACTTCCTAATAGTTGCTTTTGCACAAAATCGTCTCAGGATCTTAGGAACCCAACCTAAAGCAGCTGGGCTGCTATTGAAGTATAATGTCCAGATTTACTCTCCACATATTACACAACGTGGAAGAATAGTAGAGATACTGCAATTGTCCCCAATAGGGATGTAAGGGTACACTGAAGTATTAGAGATCATTTTACTGATAGAAAAGAAGGTTGAAGGGTGACTTAAAGCGTCATGTAATTGACGCTTTAATAGTTGCTATGATCAGAAAACACTATGTTTTCTCTATTCCAACCTCTATGGACCACCAATCAAAACAAATGAACTACACACAGCTAGACATAAGGAAGACTTCTTGATTATAAAGATGACTGAACACTGAAGCTGTGTCCCTCATCCTTACAGAAATTTCAAACAGGAGTGGACAGCTATCTATGTTAGATTGCTACAGGGCAGTATTATACCATGATTGAGAGAATGGGGTTTGCTCTCAGATGGACTTGAGTTTGAGTCTTGAACCTTCCGTGAGCTGCCTTGCATATCTCTCAGAGCCTCAGTCTCTTAATCTGTAAAATAGAGATAGAATTAAGACCCGTATCATCCTGTTGTTGTGAAGCTTAAGTGAGATTTAAAGCACTTGGGTTGTCTGGCATATAGTAAGTGCTCTATAAACGGTAGCCATCATTGCTGATTTTTATATTTCTAGAAACAGAAAGGACCCTTGAAATTCTTTTTAGGTCTGTAATTACACTCCTTTTCCCAGCTTTATCAAAAGCCTGACACTGGAAGTGGTGTAACCGAGGGTTAAGGATTAACAAATGGTTATGATTACTGAATCATCATTTAGGTGGCTTTTTACTTTCTAGTATATTGTAAAAGCAAATACCTGAAATTACTGAAACTTGCTGAACTAGAATCCAGATGCCTTGAGCTCTGATAATGATTGTAAAACTATATAACCTTTATCCTGTGATTGTAAAGACCTTGTGACTGACCCCCACTTTGTTTTACAACTTTAAAGTTCTATGAGCACTAGACAGCCCCTTGATGTTTATTAATGAAGGAACATGGGCCGGCCCCACCCCAATTACTCATTAGCATAAACCTGTTCTGCATCAGTGGGATGCTGGGTGCATCATTACTGGGAAGAAAACAATCCAGCAGAGCTAGTGAAAGGCTCTCCACCATCACTTCCCAGAGAGTGGGAAGGGCTTTATAGACATGAGCGTCACTGAGGACCACCGGTTCCAAAGAGATTTTTACACTTTCAACTGACTTTCCCCAAATAAGATGCTTTATACTGAGCTTTTACTATGTGCCCAGTGTTCTGCTAAGAACTTTATGTATATTACTTAATCCTCACAACAGCCCTTTGAACTAGGCATTGTCCCCATTTTGTAGGGGACACTGAGACTCAGAGAAGTTAAATAACCTTCCCGGGGTCAAGTGGTGGAGTCAGATCCAAACCCAGGCCTCTGTGACTCCAAATCCTCCCATGGAGAATTTCGAGACTGTGTCTCTGGTAATATTTTAATTCCTCTGTCCCTGTAAGAGCTTGCATTGGCATGATGAACTATCATTTGACCAATCTCTCCATCATGTGTGAAAACGGACTTCACCCTGCGTTGTAACAATTATTCGAAAGAGAAGTGGGAACCTCAAGTTCATTGAAATCATGTGATGATTCCTACCCAAAGGTAATCTCCTAAAACCAAGGTGATACCCTAGCTCATCATCAAACCCCTAACCCTGGAAGAGTAAATTCGAGCTGGCAAAAGAAAAGCTATCCAGTGTTTCCAAATTATCCTTTCAGAGTCTATAAATTGCTTGAGAAACCCACTAGGAACAAGCCTATTGGCAGCCTTTTTGCATTCTGTCCTTTAATTTCTGCAGACTGCTGGGGACACCCTAACAGCCAGATACTGCAATGTTTCAGGGGGCTTTCCAATTTTCCTCGCAGTCCTCCAACCTAATGAGCCTTGTGAGAAATTCTGAAAGATCCACAGGGGCACTCGGAGAGGGACCCCTCCCATCCCAGAAAAGAGTGTGCTCACGCCGGGGCCAGCAAGCAGGGTGAGGGGACAGCCAGATGCCTCTGGCAGACAGACTGGTATCACAATTGACTCCCACTTTCACCACCCGCTGAAATTCAGGAACACTTGGGCAAGGGTGACCACTCACTCTCGTGTAATAGAGAGGTTGGGAAGAGGCCAGGCATTTCTCCCCTGACTATTTTTCAGACCAGCAATTCCCACAGGACCCCCTGTGAGCCTAATGCAATTTGCTCTGAAGAGGAAAATAATTCTTGTGAAAGGAGCTATATTCCATTCAAATGGTTTTTTGAGTCATAATGGCGGGGAGTGTTGGGGGAAGTGAAGCCTGAATTTGTACTGAGAATAAGAGGCAGGGTTTTTAGTCTCTCCATCAAGACAAAGAACTAGTATTAAGACAAGTACAGTCAAATTCCCTGCCTGTGTTCCCTCCTCAGGAATCCATTCTTTTTTATTATGCCATATGCGTAGCTTGAGGTTATATTGGAATGCATAAATCTCTTGTGAGCCACAAAACGTTAAGCTGCCATTGTCCTCATAATTTCATTATCTCAGTTTCTGCCCTAAAACATTTAACGCTAATTGAACACCCGAGGTTTTCCTGTGAAGTTTATTTTCTGAACATTATTGAAGTGCTGTTGATAAAAGTCAGAATTTATGGAGTCAGCACTCCTTAAAATGCCATGATAGATTTGAGCATGAATATGTTTCTTTTTTTGGGCAGGAATATTTTTATGAATTTGCCAGGAATTTAAAAGTCTTCCATTCATTCTACATTATAAAGCTGTCTATTTCAAAGGGTATTTTCTAACACCCAAATTGAACTTCACTGAATCCAATCCGTTCATCTGTTTATCTGCAGGTTCAGGCTGGACATTCTTGGCTATCAGATTTATCTCACATTTCAGGTGGCATCTTAATGTTTGTTTTGTTTTTTGTTAAAATGTCTTCTTCTCACTCCCCCCCACCCCCCCATCCTCCTCACTCTGGCTCAGGCTCAGGCTGCCTTGACTAATGTAAATATTGGCAGTCACCTCACTAATGGCAGTTCATTCTTTTTTCACCAAAAGAAATGCATTTTCATGACTCAAAGCTATGAAGCATCCTTTAGCCCTTCAAGGGAAGTAACAGTTTCCTGTAAGTTTCAAAAAAAATCATAATAAAGAGAAGCCATGTGTTAAATCTATCTCTTGGATATTGTTTGCATTTCAATTAATTTCACATGTCTTTGTCAGAAGGTAATTTAGTTAAAAAAGTGAATTATGATGGGAGTCTTTCATGGATTTGTATTAATATTTATGCATATGTATACATACACAAATTATACACACACAAACACGCACACAATTTATGGTATGCTATTCAGAAATACAGACTTCACAAAGCATATCACGACATTTTGGCTTCAGAAAATGAAGCAAAATTTCAGAGTTAAGTGTCCATTTCCCATTTAAAAGAAGTAGGTTGCTCTTGGTTACTATAGTAACTGCTAGCAGACTAGTATTTTTCTGTCATTATTATAATTGGAAAAGAAAATAATATATTTTAAATGATAAAGCATGGAGAGGACTGTGCATCTAAAAGGGTCCCTAAACTGGCTAAGAAAGAGGCACAACAGACATTTGCCACACTTGAGTTTGGGACTCCCCTCTCCTAGACCATAACATGGTTTCTGAAGGGCTAAGCAAGGGTAAGTTATTTATCCCAAAGGCAGAACCACAATGACAGGAAAGAAAAATGATATGGTATCTCCATCTTAGGCCTTAAAATAAGTAAAAAAAAAGAAAAAGAAAAACATCAAAACTGCTCACACAAGGTGAAATATACCCAAAAGTCTGATTTCTCAGTACTCCAGGAGAATAGTCATTATGTCTTGTTGTACATATTCAGTCTCTGCCCTCTATTGCCATTTTCTACCAACAACTACAAGGGATAATTTATTTTACTCATAAAAAAAGACTTTCCCTTTCAATGGAGTCTCCCTATATTCACTTTTTTTCACTCTTTAAATATCTCTTTTTGCACAGAAAGAAGGCTGAAAATAAACAACCCCAAATATTAACAATGAAGCGATCCCGAGTAAGTTTTTCTTTATATTTCAATGTAAAAATTAAATTTTCTATACTGAATATATACTTCTTTTTTAATATGAGAAAAATTAAAACTTTAAAAATGAAATAATGAAAAAAATACACTTCAGCTCATCCATGGGACAGAATGACTTGCTAATAGAAATAAAATAATTTCCACATAACCAAAATTTAATTTACAAAACTACATATCAAAATTTACATGCTATAGCTTAAAAGGGTCTTGAGGTGGTATCAGGGCCACCGAGAACAATTTGAAGTCAGTTGATAAAATTTGGGCCACTCAGGTAGATCAGCCGAAGTTCTTACTTTGCTTTAATGTACTTGTACTCACCTTGAAACCTTCAACTGCAACTTAAATGATGTTTGATTTAAAAAGTCATCTTTCAGGGGAGTGGGTGCAGCTCAGTGGTTGAGTGCCTCCTTCCCATGTATGAGGTCCTGGGTTCAACCCCTGGTACCCCCTAAAAAGAAAAAAACAGTGTGTGGAGGGACATCTTTCTCTTTTATCTGCCCTGTTCCCCTCCTCTAGCCATGCCTTTCTAAACTCTTATCATCATTCTGAGAGGCTTAGAAAGCTGTTATAGTTAAAGAATTATGGTAAGGTGCTCAATTGTCTTTTAGCAGAAATCCTTGGCCAAATATGTGATCTGTTTTAAGCAACTGAATGTACAAATGGACAATGATCAGACTATATGTGACAATACAACTCTGACTCTCATCCTCGGCAGCAACCAGTCCAGGAAGCTAAACCCCAACCTCTGTAGTAATCTGCCCAGAATGGTGAGGATGTAGTCAATGACTGCAACTTCCCTATTTTTGGACCCACCCCAACTTCCCCGTCCCCCACTTCCAAATCAGGACCAACCGAGAGAGCCAAATATGCTCCCCAAACCAATCACCAAAGATGCTGCACTTCTCTTTAGCCCACCTCCAGCTTCCTCATGCCAATGACCTCCAGGGGGACCACCTGCAGCCTTCTCTTTCTTCACTATAAAACTTTCTCACTTTCCTGCTTGCTTCTGAGTCTCTGCCAAACGCAAGTGATGGTGGCCGACTCCCTTGCTAGAAAAAAACTCTGAATAAATAATCTTTTTTTGGTTCTCATTTGGGAAAACTTTGTTTATTTCCACAGTTTCAAACATTGGTCGTTCAAAGTCCTTCAATCTCAGGCACACTCAGAGCTGAAGGAAACACCGAAGGTCAAAAGCATGAAAATGACATTTGTTCAGTAAAGAAACAACTCCACCATTTCGCTTCATTCACATGAGGCAGAGAAGAAAACTCATGATAAGAAGGAAAATCTCTTTCTCACTCAGCATTGTTAATTTTTCTGCAACAGCTTTATTGAGATATAATTCACATGCCATACAATTCATACATTTAAGGTGTACAATTCTGTGGTTTTTTCATATGTCCACAGAGTTGTGCAGCCATCGTCACATGCATTGTTTCCTTAGGTTTCAGGATTTACAAGGTTGCATTGATCCCAGATTGAAATAATAGTAAAAGCTAACATTTATGGAGTGCTTTCTATGGGCTAGTGGCTGTGCTAAGTGCTTCACCTGTGTTCACCTGTGGAATTCTCATGTTCACCCTATGGGGTAATTACTATTGCTATCACCTCCATTTTAGAGGCGAGAAAACTGAAGCACAAAGAGGTTAAATAAGTTGCCCAGAGTCACATAGCTAGTAAGCATGGGACCAAGGTGGGTACCCTGGTTCTCTAGCCTCAGAGCTTTGCCTTAACACGGCCCCCCACCCCCCTACCCCCCCACACACACCTCTCAGGTCACTTGAATTCTGCTACTTTGTTTTTTATTATTTTTTTAAAGATTTATTT
>PVKH010030195.1:0-12529 GCA_004027955.1 Chaetophractus vellerosus | reverse complement strand
TAGTGCATCTTGCACAGCAGCCTGGGCCTGTTGCAGAGCCTCCTCTTGTTCCAGTCCCCAATCAAAACTAGCAGCTTTTCTGGTCACTTGGTAAATGGGCCGGAGTAGGACACCCAAATCAGGGATGTATTATCTCCAAAATCCCAAGAGATGAACCAAGTGTTGTGCCTCATTTTTGGTCATAGGATGGGCCAGATACAACAGCTTATCCTTCACTTTAGAAGGGATATCTCGACATGCTCCACAATACTGGATACCTAGAAATTTCACTGAGGTGGAAGGACCCTGTATTTTGGTTGGATTTATCTCCCATCCTCTCTCACTCAAATGCCTTACCAGTAAATCTAGAGTCTTTGCTACTTTTTGCTCATTAGGTCCTATCAACCTGGTATCATCAATATAATGGACCAGTGTGATGTCGCATGGGAGGGAGAGACAATCAAGGTCCCTGCAGACAATATTATGACATTGGGCTGGAGAGTTGATATACCCTTGAGGCAGGAAGGTGAAGGTATACTGCTGCCCTTGCCAGCTGAAAGCAAACTGTATCTGGTGGTCCTTGCTAATGGCAATTGGGAAAAAAGCATTTGCCAGATCAACAGCTGCAATGCAGGTACAAGAGGAAGTGTTGATTTGCTCAAGCAATGATACCACATCTGAGACAGCAGCTGCAATTAGTCACCACCTGGTTAAGTTTACAATAATTTGCTGTCATCCTCCAAGATCCATCTGTTTTCTGCACAGGCCAAATAGGAGAGTTGAATGGTGATGTGGTGGGAATCACCACCCCTGCATCGTCAGATCCTTGATGGTGGCACTAATCTCTGCAATCACTCCAGGAACCTGGTATTGCCTTTGATTTACTACTTTGCTAGGCAGGGGCAGTTCTACAGGCTTCCACCTGGCCTTTCTAACCATAATAGCCCTCACTCCACAAGTCAGGGATCCAATGTGGGGATTCTGCTAGTTACCGAGTACGTCTATTCCAATTATGCATTCTGGAACTGGGGAAATAACCACAGAATGGGTCCAGGGACCCACTGGACCCACTGTGAGGCAAACCTGAGCTAAAACTCCATCAATCACCTGACCTCCATAAGCCCCTACTCTGACTAGTGGACCACAGTGACGTTTTGGGTCTCCTAGAATTAATGTGACTTCTGAGCCAGTGTCTAATAATCCCCGAAATGTCTGATCATTTCCTTTTCCCCAATGCACAGTTACTCTGGCAAAAGGCCACAGGTGTCCCTGGGGAAAGGTGGGAGGAATATTAACAGTGTAAATCTTTGGCAGTTTAACAGGATCTTTCCCCAAGGGGACCTGGTCTTCTCTTCATTCAAGGGGCTTGGGTCTGAAAACTGTCTCAAGTCTGGGAATTGATTCAGGGACCGTGATTTTCTGCATCTGTAATTTGAGTTAGGGTTTTCTTCACTGACCTAGAACTCTTCTGCTTATACAGATCCAAAAGAAATTTAATAGACTGCCGATGTATTTCACTTCTAGGTACCCCATGATCTATTAGCTAGCGCCATAACTCCATGCAACACAGACTATTCTGTGTGCTGCTTTGAATCTGGCTTTCATTGTGTTAGCCACGCCCACCTTGCCTTTGGCGATTAATTGCTGATACTTGACTTTTACTGGACCCAGATCCAATCATCCCCATAATGTTGAAGGATTCCAATTCCATTATAGCCCTCCCTACTGGACTGCAGAGAAGAGCAACCACAGAGCTCCTCAGAGAAGATGGAGTTAGTCTTACAAATTTATGCCTCACAGTACTGGTTAAAAGTGTGCCTTCTGGATATTCCTGGATTGGGTGGGCAGGTCTCAAATGGTAAATCCATTCTAGCATTCCAATCTCTCTAATCCTTTGAATCCCCTCATCTACCACTGCAAATCAGGCATCTCAACATCAGACATTCTAGGCCATCGTTTGGTCCATGTTTCAGTCAGCCACACAAACAAACTGTTAGAGCCCTTTCTAACCCCTCGAGCTACAGCGTTGAATCCAGAATTTCTGCTTAGTGGGCCCATATCAATAAATTCAGCCTGATCCAACGTTATATTCCTTCCACCATTATCCCCTTAGTATCCATTCCCACACATATTCCCCTGATTTCTGTCTATATAAGTTAGAAAACTCATGCGTATGGCGTACGTCCCCATGGATCACACTTTGTATTTCACCTTTGGGGGCTTGTTGTGATTTTAGTCTAGTAATGGGTCTCAAAGACAAGAAGGGTGGTGGGGATGGGCAAGGAGAAGGATTAGAGATGTCTTGCAGGCTACTGACCTCAGGGCATTCCTTTGCATTTTCTTCTGGTGAGACAGGATTAATCTCTTCAGGCAGGGGTTGGAAGGCAAATTCCTCAGGGCCGGGTGGAAGTTGGGCAGTGCATGCTGGAGTTTTGCTGGTACCTGCCTCATGGCTGGAAGGAGGTCCAGACTCTCTGGGGCAGGCTAGAGGCTGGATGATACAAGGTTGACAAGGTGTGGGCTCCAGACGGTAGGCCATCACAGGTTTATCTGGTAAAGTCTCAGCAGAATTTAGGGTTCCAATTTCCCCACCAATATTATCATCATCCCATATGTCTCCATCCTAATCCTCCGGATTCCACTCCTTTCCAATCAATGCCTTCACTTTAATTGCAGAAACCCTGCGAAGTTGAGATTTTAGTTTCCTCTGTAATTCTGCTACTCATACAATGAGAGTCTGGGTTTGATTCTCAGATATCTCACGTCTGTGGCTACCGGAGAAAAGATTTTCTTTCAAGGCACACATAGAAACTTTCATATCTTTCATGCAGCATTTAAGTTTCAAATTTGAAGACTTTATCTCATCTCTTTCTTTTGTAACTGCATCCAGAGTATCTAGGAGGAGCCAGCCAACATCATTATACTTTTTGACTCCACAAAATTATGTTAAGGTGTTGAAAACACTCTCACCCAGATCCTTGCTTCTTGTAAATGTGGAAGTAGGGGAATCCAGTAAGGCTATTTTGTGTATCTCTATTGCCAGCTCATGCCATGGACTCTTAGCAACCTCTTCATTATTGGAAAGGGAATCATCAATACCCTTGAGTCCAATTAGAGTAGAGAACCACCTCAGACATCCCATGTTTAAGACTCTGTTCCTCAAGAACCGCTCCTGGTACCAAGCTGTTTTAGTCAGGGTTCTCTCAGGAAAAAGAATCAACAAGAGATATCTGTCAATAATATGAGGGGCTCCAGTGAAAGTCCAATGAAAGGTCCTTGATGAGTTTCTGGGAGAAGTTGGCTTTCCAAAGACGAGCTGGGAAATTCTCTCTGAATGTCGAAATCACTCCCACTTTTAAGGCATTCAACTGATTGGATAAAAATGTCACCCATTACTGATGCAATCTCCCTGATTGATACAGATATAATCAGCCATTCTCATGGTAAACTCACTGGTGATCGAAGTCCATAAATGCTCTTGTATTACAATTAGCCCAGTGCTCGCTGGACCAAACACCTGGACACAATTACCTGGCTGAGTTGACACATTAGCCTAACCATCACAGAGCCTAAATAACTTGTCAACATTTATTCAAGTGCCTCTACTAATACCTAAAGTAAGAATCAAGTCTCCCAAATCCCAAACCAGTGCTCAGGAACTCTAGTTTTAAGCAGCAACATTTATACACAAAAAGATAGTTTGTTACTAATCCATAGAGACCCTCCTTCTAGCTTTTGGGAAAGGAAAGATTTTCTCAAAGTTAGGTAGTTCAAATACCCTGTACATCAATGTAAAAAGAAAAAAAAAAAGTTTAAAGTCCATGCAATTCAGTGCTCTTTCAAGAAGATATAACATGTCTGGAGTTTAAGTCCCCTCTCTGCTTCTTATTCTCTGATAGTACTTGGGTCAGTGCTTAGAAAGTTCAGCTTCCTTATGTGTAGCTTAGAAACCATAACAACAATCATACAAGGTGTTATGAAAGTGAATGCTGCGGCGTACGTGAAAGTAATTAGTTTTAGACCTGGTATATAGATGTTCACTGCCTTTAGCACAGAATTAACGGGGGTGACTTTAGCCCTTGCAACACTTTCATCTGAGCTCAAAGGTAAGTTCAGAAACAACCCCAATGAGTTTCCCTCTGGGAGAAACCAAGGTAATATAACCTGACTGAGCTAACAGTCCATATTGACTGGGAAGTCCCATGGTTGGCGGGGAGTCATTTTGCAAGGGGCTGACCAGCATGAAACTGTGAAAAAGGAGCCAAGAAAATGAGGCCCTTGACAGGCCCCTGCCACTAACTCCATGAATGAGTGAGTCACAGATTGTCTGAGCCTCAACTACCTGGTCTCCCCTCCTTTAACTCCTTGCAGGGGTGTGACTAGATAACCTGTCATCCTCTCCAACTCTACAAGTGTCATGTGTTCTTTGATTGAAGACAGAACCCCATAGTGGATCCATTAATATTTCTGTCTTGTCAGGGCCCTGCGATTATTAAGGCAGTGCCTGAGCTGAGGAGCATTTTCCAGACTTCACACAAGACTTTTGGATGCATCCAAGAAACTGAAATTTATTTGTTTATAAAGCAGTCTACAGGTACTACATAACCTAGGGTTTACAATCACATAAAACCATTTGTCAGGATGCCATACAGATTGGGAATGCCTACCAAAGTTGAAATGTATAGGTTTTTTTTTCTTTTTGTGAGTGAGCAAAGTGGCAATTACTTCACTGCTTTATCCTCAATGGAAAATCCATCTTGGAATTACCAAAGAAGTTGTCTATCCTAAGAAAGATAGCTAGAAGAAAAGTAACCTCAATGATCTAAGAAAAGGATATGAAATTGCTTTTGCAAAAGCAAAAAAGAAAAGCTACCATATCCCTTGATAGTTACCAGAATTAAAGGGGATAGGTCAATGAGATACTGCATGATGGAACCCGTCCTGACACAGGCTTATAAGATCAACTCTTGACTTCTCAGAGCCATGTGTCAGCGACCTTGCAGCCCACTAATCTTGTATCCTTAGTCTAGTTTTGCTCTGAGAGATTTAGATCAGCCTCCCTCAGACAAGTGCACCCAGCACCTGAAAGAGTTCATTGCAGCTGTGGGTGGAAAAATACCATCTGTCAGGGTAGGATCAAGCCTCAGCTGGACAACCATGGGTAAGTTAAAGTGCACCCATTCTCTCTTGGCTTGTTGTGTGTAAGAACCTGGGAACCTCAGAAAAGTCATGGTAAGGGGTGTGGAAGGAAAGCCTTTGGAGGGAGATAGTGATGCTAAGATACATGGGGCTCCAGAGAGTTACTGAAAAATAATCAATAATAGAGTATTTATAGATAGAGAGAAATTAAAAACTAAAGAATAGAATAAAGAAGGTCAGAATTGTGCCTTGATTTTGTGGAGCAATAATGTACAAGTTCCCAAAAGTTAAACTGTGACTCTACTGTAAAAATAAAATAAACACATTGATGTGTTTAAGTCAGATAATGAGGAAAACAGTAAGATATTTAAAATTAGTTCAGTGGAGAATATAAAGAGTAAAGAATGCATAGGCAACAGGAATGCTGAATGAATTTGCTAATAAATACAAAATATCCTATAGGGCAATAAAAATAATGTTTGTGATTATAGTTTCAATAGAAAGGAAGTCCATTATATCTCTACCAGACAAAATGTATTTGCATTTTTATGGTCAAAAATCATTTGCACTGCTATCAGTTTTGTACAAGTATATTTCTATTCATACAGTGTTATAAAATAGCTTAGTTAATGGAAAGTCAGTTAAAGAACATACCCTTTATCACTCCACCAAAGGGATACCCAGTAAGCTCTTTCATCCATTCCCAAGCCTTGAACAATATTTCCTGGCAGGAGCAGCTCATAGTAGTTGTAGACAAAAAGTCTAAAGGAAATGAGGCAGGCTAGTAAAATAGGGAAGAACTTGTGACATTCAGACCGAGATTCCTCCAGAATCAAGGAGAAGCCCTGAATATTCTCCAGGGGGCCTTATCATCGGGCCCTCACTGGGGACTGATGGGTGGGATAGCCAATCAAAACAACAAACAGCTGGGACTCCTCCCCTATCATTAGCAAGAGGGCGGAGTAATTAATAGTTCAAAAAGCAAGCACAAAGGCCAAACTGGCCCTGCTCTTGCCTTCTTCCCCCCTGCCTGGAACAGCACACAAGTAAAACCTGGGCATTTACACTCTGTAATGGGGAATTGTAAATCAGCCCTCTTTATCACTTTTCAGCCCCTTCCCCTCTACCTGGGACCCTCAATCTGTTATTTTCCCATTTCTCTTCCCTCCCTTCCTTAATAAATTACTGGCCTAACTAACCCGGCTTGCTCTTGACATTCATTTTACGTAGCTTAGCCAAGAACCTAGAGAAAATCCAGCAACAGAACCCATACATCAGAGTCCTGATGTCAAGTGTGAGAAGTGGGACCACCTGGTGTTCATTGCCAGACTTGCACACCTACTATGAAGTTGGACATTGAAGTTATCAATAAATTCTTGTGAAGCAAATTCCTTGGATAAAAACAACACAGGCTATATAAATAAGAGAAATAGGCAGTGGCTTGGAATGGGAGTGGCTGTACAAAATAGAGGATTTAGCTACTAGTAAAGAAAACAGAAGACCATTCATTTCATGAGGCTGAGAAGGAATTGGGAAGGGATATGTTTCGTTTTCCGGAAAGTCGACTCCAAGGGGTGAACATAAGCAGTAACAGCCAGGCTATCCAAATTCACATCTGATTAGAACTGGTGAGCACTGAGTGTGTCAAAAAACGCCCTTGGAGTTGCAAAGTTCTCTGAGGAGTCGAAATAGAAATTCCACTCTCAATCACCAGCTAGGCATTTATCTCAGATTTGAATCAGCCACCCTAGAATTCACACTTAGAAACATTAAATCAAGGGGAAATATTTCCTCTCTGGACTATGTTAAATTCATATGCCCCAAGATGGACTTCGCCCTGGATTTCTGGGAGTACTGTTGCTGAAAGGAAGATCGTCATTTAGATATCCATCAAATATTTAAACGATGAGAAAGCTCTCCTTAGAAACCACCTTCCAGGTAGCTCTGTGAAAAGTCCTTTTTCAGAAAATTATCTGGGCACTTCTTTTTGTTCAGTCATTATTTGGTTCTGATTAGAAAAGTAAAGCCTGCTTATAGGGGCCAAAAAAAAGAGAAGAAATATGGATTTCAATGGCTTTTGTCTCCCATGATTCCACGGTTTAGCTAGACAAGAAACTATTAATAGCTTGATCTAGGCACCTCTGATTCATTTTGCTGAAAGGAATGATGTACCAAATTAGTAACGTCCATCACACTTGAGTTACCACTAAATTTTTTTTCATTAAATTAAAATCATTTTGCAAGAATGGAGTTGTTTCCGCCATGTCTGAATCCCCCAAACTGAGGCACTGATAGTGAATGAAAATCAGGACATAAAAGTGACCACTGGCAGAGCAGTTTAATATGTGTTCTGTGGTTGTTAGGGCAGGCAGGGGGTGAACAGAGAGAAAGGGGGCTAGGGAGGAAGAAGAGAGGAGAAATAGCACAGATAAGCCTATCTCCTCTACCAGGCCAATCCATTTCCTCCTTTTGGAGGCACAGAATTAAATTTAATTCACAAACCGGATGTACTTTCCAAGTGCCTTTAAAATGGGATTAGCCTAAAGCAATTATGTTGGATAGACTAACCAGAAATTTTTAAATGCACCCCACCTGCCCACTTAATGGAACTGTTTGCCAGAGAAGAGTCATTCAGATGCATTTCAATAACATTGAACAATGGATTAATTACACATGTAGATGTGCAAAGTCCATTTGAAAAGCCTGGGGAGTGTCCTCAGAGAGGCAGTTGTCAGCAGTTTAGGGATCTAAATTGGTATTTACCAGCCTAAATTTCCAGCTGTGCCATGCTTTTATTGATGCTGCTTTCTTTTTTCAGTCCTGAGAGCTCACTGACTGCAAAGTATTCTCTTGTATTTTGCATTCTGGAAATATGAACTATTTTATATAGCATCCAATTTTAAGGGTATCCATGGAACGCAAGTGAGTGTGTTGGTGGATTTTGTGTGTATTTTATATAGAAATAAATCTTATCTGTCCACATAAATATATATATGTATACTACAATTGCAAAACCCTCAATAGAAATGCACATCTTTAAAAGAGGGTTAAAGGGATGCTAGATAAAGGCTAAATTTCACAAAGTTGGTATGCTGCTAAAAAGAATCTTGAATAGACAGGATAAAATGCCTTCCCGTCAAGCATAAATGGAGGTATCTCAAATTAGCCAGTGAAAATCATTCCTGCTCTGTGTGAGACCTCATTTGGAGCACTGGCTCAATTTATGGCTATCTGATTATACAGAGGCTACAGAAATGACAGAGCACAATCTGAATGAGGCTGAGGCGAGGGCAGAGCAAGAGCTTTCTAGCCAGGAAAAAGAAACTAACTCCGTACACCTCTGTAAAACAATGGAAAATTATATTATCCTAGCCAAAAAAAATCGAGCAAGAAAAGGGAAAAGAAGAAAATGATACAAAAAGTTAACATGCCCTAAACATAAAAAAGAGTACTATCTGTCAAATTGGAAATAAAAAAGATATCTATTGGATCATCACTGAGGGGGGGTGGACTTTACTTAATTGTCATTGCCTATCATTACATTTGTAACTAATTTTAGGACACATCTGAGGATATATTTTAACTGAATTCTACTTGTATTCACTAATTGGAAATAAACTGATACCGACATTAATTGAAAGATAAAGAAGAAAACTCTAGAACTGTAAATTGGTTCATCATTTGCAAAACCCTTTACTACAGGTGCCATACAACAATGTACTTTTCTGAATGTACATGTAAAAAGCAGAACACTTTTATAAAAGAGAAGGAAGGAAAGAAAGAAAGAAAGAGAGAGAGAGAGAAAGAAAGAGAGAAAGAGAGAGAGGAAGAGAGAGAGGAAGGAAGGAGGGAAGGAGGGAGGGAAGGAAGGAAGGAAGGGAAGAAGGAAGGAAGGAAGATAGAAGAATATTGCCTGTGTTTGAAGAGTATATAGTAATTATCTTCATAAAAGCAAGACTATTTTACCTATTTAAATTGATTGCATAAATTTACATGGAGCCTGAAACTCATCCCTTAAAATAGCTAACCAGAAAGACAGCAAAATGTTGCTCCCTAATGTCTTTATCTAAATTTCCTTTTGCTATTATGTTACCCAAATATCAAAATTCAATGAATGATATTCTCTCAAGTATATTTTAATGCTTCCACCTTATTTATATTTATGTAGTCTCCCCTGGTTCATAGTTTTATAGTGATACTGAAAACTGGGTTAGAGCATGGATCCCATCTATAGTGGATGCTTGATAAAAATTACGTGAAAAGCAAATTTCCACATCCACATTGGCCTGTATCTCCAACATTGAACTAGTTATTTTACTTAGTCCCTCAAAAAGAGACGTCTAAAACTTATCATCCAGAACATCATCCTTCTTAAACCCAGCCCCCCAACCCCACCCCAGAGTCTTTACCTCAGTCATGGACTTTGTCTTTTTCCCAGTCACCTGTGCTTGAAATGTACCCACATACTCCAAGATGGCCCCAGCAATCCCTGCCTCCTGGTGTTCACACCGTTTGACGTCCCCTCCCACACTGAACTAAGGTTGGTCTCTGTGGCTAACAGCATTCAACAGAAGTGATGCTATGTCATTTGCACTATTAGGTTGGAAAAGGTGTCCTTTGTGCTTGGGCACCCTCACTGGTGCTCCCCCTCTGTCACCCTTTCTTGGATCACTCTCTGGAGGAAGTCGTGCTTTTCACAGCCCCAGGGAGAAGCCCACATGATGAGGAACTGAAGTCTCCAGCCCACAGCCGTGTGGGTGGGCTTGGAAGTGGATCCCATATTCAACAAGGCTTCGGAGACTCAGCCCTAGCTGACGCCTTGGCTGCAAACTCATGAGAGACTCTGAGATAGGACCACCCAGCTGAGTCATTTTCAGGTTCCTGAGCCTTAAAAATTGTGTGAGATAATAAATATTTCCTGTGTTAAGATGCTAAATTTGGGAGTAATTTGTTATGCAGCAGTAGATAACTAATATAGTAAGGCATCCCTATGTCCAAACACTAAAATTTTTCCTTTGGATGCCTCACATATTCTCTCTTTACCCACCATTGCTACCAACCTCGTCCGAATCCTCATTTCATCATGCACCAAATTTCTAAATAGCCTCCCAGTTGTCATCGCTTTCTCCCTCAACTCAATTCTCTGTGCTTGGGCCAGATTAATTATACAAACTTTGAAATTTTTTATTCTTTCTCCAAAAATCTGACCTTTTAATCAAGAAATTAAATCTAAATCCATCTTCCCAGCTTTTTTATCAATGGCTTTTCTATTCTCTCTATAAAACAAACTGGGGTTATTAACTAATAAAAATTATTAAAGTAATGCCCTTTAGGTAATAACATCTATTAACATTTATCATGTATAAAACTGACTCCATATACATTAATTCTATTTGCTATTTAATTCAACACAGAATCAAAAATATTATTTAAAAGGTCAAAGATTACCAGGTGGGCCTGAGATTTAGACAGAACTATTTCATTTGTAAATGACACAAACACAACTTAAACTAGCTTAAAAGGGCAAGGGGATGCATTTGTGTATTTGCATTTGTGTTACTCTCTTTCTCTCCATCTGTTACTTTTCCCTATGTACATTGATTTAATTGCTAGAAACCCTAAGCCCACTCTTGAAAGTCTTTTGTCAAAGGAAGGAAGCACCTCTTTCTCCCCGCATCCATAGGACGAATCTCCTGTGAGAAATCAGGTTGGCACTGCCTGGAGAAAATCACTGTGTCCAAGGCCATGGAGAACTTGGATTGTCCAGCTGGGGTGATGAGTTCACCCACATGCCAAGGAATGGTAAAGGGACATTGAGTGACTGACTCACCAGGACCATAAGTAGGATAAGTAGTTCCCAAAAGGAAGAAGAGAATGTTGCTCCAAGAAGAAAGAGAGGGAAGTGGATGTGGCTCAAGTGATTGAGCTCCCCCCTACCACATGGGAGGTTCCGGGTTCAGTTCCCGGTGCCTCCTAAAAAAGATGAGCAAGACAGCGAGCTGGTGCAGTGAGCTGATGCAACAAGATGTCACAACAAAGAGACACAACGAGGAAAACACAATAAGAGGCACAACAAAGCAGGGAGCAGTGGTGGCTCAAGCTATTAAGCCCCTCCCTCCCACATGGGAGGTCCCAAGTTCGGTTCCAGGTTCCTCAAAAATAAAAAGAAGACGAGTATGCAATGAACAGACATAGCAAGCACAAACAACAAAGGGGTGGGGAGAAATAAATAAAAATAAATCTTAAAAAAAAACCAGAGAAGTTGGGCAAGCAAAATTGATAGCTGATCACTTCACCAGGAGGGAAGGTCAAGTTATTTGTCTCTACATATTACTCTTCTCTGTAATACGTTGTTTCACATATTGCCTAATCCATTCTTTTGCCTATTGACAGCTTAGTTTCCTCACTCAATTTGTTCCTCATACATGGAATTTCTGCATGTCAGCTCTCCTGTATTTAAGTTCCATTCATCTTTGAAGCTTACCTCTTTTGTAATTAATTCTTCCCTCACCATCTCATTGCTTATTGATCTCGTTTTCTTCTTATCTTCTATAGTGTTAGTAAGTTAGGGTTTTTAAGACACAAATGGACACTAGAGAGAAAAAAAAAAGTTGAGATGAGGTGAAAAACAGCCATAGAAAAAAATTTAATGCAATCTCGTACAGGATAAATAGCTTTAATCAAACTGAACTGTGGCATTAGAATTAAATTTCTGAATCTGATGAGAAAGAAGTTGAAATATGGGAATTTAAGTAGAGTAGGTTAGTGAGGCCAGGTCAAATATACTGTTTACATGGACATAGCAAAGCTAGTAGAATCCACATTTATTTGTTAAAGAAAATGCTGAAGAAATTATCCTGGGTACACATGGGTTGTTCCTATTTGCTATTCTGAGAACAGCAATACAATAAAAGTTTTTCCTGTTACTAGCACCACCAGCACTCCTTTGGCCCCAGGAAGTTGGCAAGACAACAAGTTTAATGAGCATCTACTATGTGCCAGGCACTGGTCCACATGCTGAAGATAAAATGGTGAAGACAGAGTGCCTGCCCTCAAAGGAGGTCACATTTTATGAGTGTTTTGGAGTGGAGAAGTCAGGAAGATAATAAACATTTATATAAGTAAATATGATACTTTCAAGTGCTCAAAGGGAGTAGAACTTGAAAGTTAGCCCTTATAGTATATACTAAACATTTTTACTAATTAATTATGTTCCTTCTTAATCAATTACCATTACGTTATTTGAACAAATTGTGTCTGCCCAGCTAGATCTTAAGCTGCTTGAGAAAAGACACTATCTTTGCTCACTGAGTCCCATAGGAACCTAGAAAAGCATGACATATAGTAGATATTCGGTAAATTGATTGAGATGTCAGTTAAGGGGGGGATATGAAGTTTTAGTACTAATAGT
>PVKH010030194.1:0-12530 GCA_004027955.1 Chaetophractus vellerosus | reverse complement strand
CTCTCCAGCTCCGCGCTCGGCTCCCGCGTTCTCAGCTGGTTGCATGCGCTCTGCCGTCAGCTGTCTCTGCTCACTCGTCTGATCACCCCAACCCGCGTGCTCAGACGCACACCCTTTGCCACATACGGGGACACAGATGAGCAGGGATGAGTCAGAAGGCACTGGCTCCCCACCCCCGGCACGGCACAGGTGACTCCTAGAAGCACAGGGAGTTTCACGTCGCTGACTGCTCTTTGCATATACATAGCACTCCAGAGTTTTCTAATATTTTTTGTGGATATTATCTCATTCAATGGTCGAAAGAATCCTGCGAATTAGACAGTGAGATTCATGTTTCCAGTTTTATGAGGAAACTGAGGCTCAGAAAGATGCCATGCATGGCCCAGGATCAATTAAGAACTTTGTGTCACTGGTGGTTCTGTCCTCAGCATAAAATTGGCTTATCCAGTGATCAATATGACGATCCTGGTGCCACCCGGACACCAGTCAAAGCAGCTAATTCATCTGCAGTAACATCTCACACCCTCAGGAGGTAAGTTCTGTAGTTACCACCCCCATTTTGTAGATGAGAAAACCGAGGTAATTTGTCCCAAGTTGCACAGCTAAGAAGCAGACGCAGGATTTGAACCCAGGCAGTCTGGCTCCAGTGTTGATGCTTACAACCACTGTGCCGTCTGCCATTCCCAGTGAGGCCCTGTCTGTGCTCAGGACTGTGGGTGGCCGAGAAGGCCGCACCTGCCGTCCTGCTCCACTTGGTGTGGCGGGGTCCCCGATCCCCTCCAGTGCACCCCGTTGTTGAGGAGGGATTCCCACCCTAACTGGCACGAGGTGGCTAAGCACAAGGCACCCGACGCTGGGCAAATGAGAGCACAGTAGTTTATCCGTCACACGTGCTCAGAGCCCGGGGAGGAAGGAGTTGCAGGCCACGCAGGCACTCAGGGGATGGCCTCGGGGGCAGAGTGGACCTGCAGGGGTTGCAGGAGGCAGGCTTCCTAGCAACTAGAAGGCGGGGTGCCCTGGTTCCCACGGGAGGATGTGGTTGGCTTGTTTGAATTGGGCTGGCAGGGACCTGAAGCCCTTCAGGTTGAGGACCTGGTGACTGATGGGGGAATAGCGGGGTGGAGAGCCTTCTGGCGACAGCAGGAGAACTGTGGGCCAAGTCTTGGGGTCCTGTGAGGCTCCACCATGTCCAGGCAGCATTTGAAATGTTGGGTCTCACAGTAGAAGGGGCCTTGGAGAAGGAGGGCACTTTCGGCTCCCTCCCTGATGCCTGGTGCCCGCGTCTCCATCTGGCTTGGCTGTGTGTGCCCCTGAGCTTCCTGCTTCCTCTCGCTCCCCAGCAGTCCTGTCCGCTGGCTGGGAACATCGTCTCCCAGGGTGCTGGAAGGCCCTGCCGACGAGTGCGATGATTCAGGCTGACTTCCTTGAGGTTTAGAACAAGCTGAGTACATTTTAGAGGCTCTGCCTGCTCCTTCCTTATTGTGGCAGAGATTGTTGATGTGCTGAAGAAGTTTTATCAAGCTCTCAGCAACTGGCTGGCTGGTGGTTGTCCCTCTGTGCTCAGCACAGGACTCACACTCACTAGAGGCTCTTGTATGGCTGGGGACAGGTCTCTGAAGAGGAGAGCGGGGCCATGGGGTACCCCAGGGAGCTTCAGGGAAGCAGATGCCATCGGGGAAGTGACAGCAGAGAGAAGGAGCTTGGCTGGAGAGCTCCACAGGCTCAGTCTCACCTCGGCTGCTCACCAGCTACGTGACCTTCACCAACACCTTGACAACAGCCTTTCTGGGGCGCGCATAGGGGCCAGGCCCTATGCTCAGCATTTTACATGCATTATCTCATTCGAGCCTCACGGCAACCCTGGGAGGGCACCATGTTTTACAGATGAGGACATGAGGCTTAGGGACCCAGAGGTTGAGTTATTCACCCAAGGTCATGCTTTTAGTAAACAGCTGGGATTTTTTTAATAGCATCTATTTTTATTATTTATTTATTTATTGCCATTTTAACCACTTTTAAGTGTATAATTCAGTGATATTAATTATGCTCACAATATTGTGCGACAATTACCACCATCTTTACCAAAACTTTTCCTTTACTCCAAATAGAAGCTCTGGACTCAATAAGCAGTAACTTCCCATACCCTTCCCTCAGCCCCAGGTAGCCTCTATTTTGCTTTCTGTCTTTCTGAATTTGCCTATTCTAGACATTTCATGTAAGTGGAATCAGACAATATCTGCCCTTTTGTGTCTGACTTATTTCACTCAGCACAATGTTTTCAAGGCTCATCCATGTTGTGGCATGTGTTGGGACTTTATTCCCATTTGTGGCTGGATAATATTCCAGTGTATCGATACAACACATTTGCTTACCCATTCCTGGGTCGGTGGACATGGGCTGTTTCCACCTACGGGCTATTGGGAATAATGCTACCCTGACCATTGGTGGACCAGCGAGTTTGAGTTTCTGCTTTCGGTCCTTTGAGGTATACCCCTAAGAGTGGAATTGTTTACCTTTTTGACCATTTTACATTCCCACCAGCAATTCACGAGGGTTCCAGTTTTCTACATCCTCACCAACACTTGTTATTTTCCATTTATTTGGTAATCGCCACCTAGCGGTTGTGAAGTGTATCTCACTGTGGTTTTGATTTGTATTTCCGGAATGGCAATAGCTGAGCTCTGAATGTAGGCTATTTCTCTATTGCCTTCCCTTGTCTTTCCCTCTCAGTCTCTTTCCCTTCCTCCTATTTCTTCTTCTCAACAAATATTTATGGCATCTTTAATGGTTTGACAGTTTTATGTAATTATGAATTCCAAAAAAATAAATTTATCATGCTTGTAGACTGATCTCTTCATCTGGGCATGATTGGGTTGTGATTGGGGTGTTAACTGCCACGTCAGTGGGACGTTGAGCCCCGCCCCTCAGTGGGTGTGGTCTCAAGTATAAAAGTCAAGACAAAAGACAGAGATTTGAGAAGCAGTTCTGATGTTGGAGAGGAGCGCCCCAGGAGAAGACAAGTGAGCTGTTCGCCTGATAGTCTACAGCTGGCCTTGTAGAGAGACACAAAGCATAGAGAGCCTCATGGTCTACAGCTGAACTTGTGGAGGAAACAGAAGCTAAGCCCAGAGAGAAACGCAGCCTCGGCAGGAGAGGAACCCAAAGGCCTGAGCCTTTGCAGACGTCAGCAGCTGTCTTGCTCCAACACATGGACTTTGGTGAGGGAAGAAACCTATGCTTTGTGGCCTGGTAACTGTAAGTTTCTACCCCAAATAAATACCCTTTGTAAAGACCAACCCATTATTGGTATATTTCCAAAGGCACCCCTTTGGCTGACTAAAACAGCATCTAACCTGCGCCGGGCGCTGTGTAAACTGCTGGAGATACAATGGAGAGGTCCCTGTTCTGTAAGGCCCCACATTAAGATGCCGTGTGAAAGTGCTGCCTTGACAGCCTTGAGCCTCACACTAGCTGTGGGTTCCCCTGCTCCTGCCAGATATGCCCCCGCCCAGCAGGAAAGGCTCCTGTGGCGGTTTGGAGCTCCGTACCCCAGAAAAACATGTTCTCATACGACCCATTCTCGTAAGTGTGACCCCATGGTAAGCAGGACCTTTTGATGAGGCTGCTTCAGTTAAGGTGTGGCCCACCTCGATCAGGTCTTAATCCTATTACCGGAGTCCTTTATAAGTGGAATGAAATACAGACAGGTATAGAAAAGCCACGGCGGGAGCAGCTAGAAGCTGAAACAGAACCCAGAAGAGAAGGGAGAAGTCAGGAGAGGCCACCATGTACATTGCCACGTGACAGAGGAGCCCGGGACCGAGGGTCGCAGGCAGCCAGCCCCAGAACACCAGTCTTTGGGCAGAAAATAGTGCCCTGATGATGCCTTGATTTGGATTTCTCCTACTTCAGAACTGTGAGCCAATAAACTCTCATTGTTTAAGCCAACCTATTTGCTTTAGCAGCGGGGATACTAACACACCTCCCCACCTGGCTAGTTTCCCCACCAGCTGGACCAGCTTTACCCACCTGGTCCTCAACCTAAAGAGATTCAGGTCCCTGCCAGCCCACGGAATTATTCAGATAAGCCAACCATATCCTCCTGAAGGAACCAGGGGGCACCTCGCCTTTTTGTTACTACAAAGCCTGCTTCCCACAGCCCCTGCGGGCCGACTCTGCCCCCCTGAGTGGTGTTGTCCTCCCTGGGCTGTGAGTACATGTGATGGATAAACTGCTGTGACCTCATCTGTCCAGTGCTGGTGTCCTGAGTTCAGCCACCTCGTGCTGCTTATGAATTCTCAAGTCCTGGATGTAAGAAGTGGGGGGGGGTGTGCTCCAGAAGTTAGTTTACATGCTATGGGAAGCAAATCAACTGACATCCATGGGAATGTCTTTCAGTATAAAAAGGAAGTGAAGTTTATGGACTCTGCAGGAGTCCTAGCTGTGCTGAGGAATTACGACTACTGTGCAAGTCAAGTTCCAGAATAGGTTAGGAGTGCACTTATTCTTTAAAGGGGAGTCTCATTTTCTTAACTAGGAGTTGGACTTGATTCTCAGATTAGTACATATAAAAATTAATTGGATGGGACTAGAGCTTTACATTTACTTTATTCATTGGTGATCAACAATTTTATTTAGTTACTTAGGAGTACACAATAGTATTAAAAATTTTATCTTGATTAATCAACCAGACCAATTTTAAAATTTGGAGAATTTATAAAGTCAATATATTATATTTTTCCTCCTTTTATTCATAAAAATGAAAGGTTTAGTTCCAACTGATTATCAAGGACAACTGTTTAATCAACATTCCTATCAAGTAAACCATATATCTTTACTGCACAGAACCATAAATTCTTACAGGACTCTTACTTTGTTTATCCTAGTTATTTTTTAAAGCTTTTTTTTCACTTCAATTATATATACACTAAAATGCCATTGTATATGTTGATGAAACAGATTTCTGAAAAAATTTCTTTATAATAAATTATTCTAATTTAAAAAGGGGGGGTATCTTGCCTTCACCAAAAGGGTGAGTGGGAGGTAGTCAGAGCACACCCACCTTGCTTAACCCTTGCTCGGCTGTCTCCCAGGTCACCTAAGCCTTGCCCCAGGCCAGCCCACATGGAGAAAGCTTCCCCCATGCAACCTCTGAAGTTCTTTCCTTGGCTTTTAGATTCATTCAAAAGTGGACACATTGAACAGCCTGCAGGGCTTTGAGGCCCTTGGTCTTTCCTGCTTGAAACTTGGGGAGAGCTAATGACCAGAGATAGAAATTTGCAGGTCAGCCTTTGGGAGTGGATGCATTTGTCCAGAAAAGGTAAGCAGAGGAGGAATGGAAGGACAAAGCCAAGGACAGAAATGGCTGTGGTGGGGCTTGGGAATCCATGTGTGGGTGAAGAAGAGACGCTTAACATATGTTGGAAATTTTTCTAGATTAAAGTTTCCTCATTCTTTTTCTTTTTCTATATTGAAATATGGGAAACTTTTTTTACCTTTCATCCATGTACCTATTTTATTTATTACATCCCCATGATATTGTACGAGATGCTGTTTTCTATTTGCACAGTCCCCTTTTGCTGGGCATTTGGGTTGTTTCTGATCGTCAGCTTTCTGAGACATCACTACGTTGAACTGGGCATTTTCCTGGCTTCTGCTGTGAAACGCCATCCTGCAGCTTAGGTCAGAGTGCTCTGGGGCCTTTCTTTTTTTTTTTTTTTAATTTATTATCTATCACCCCCCCTTTCTGCTTGTTCTTGCTGTGTTCATTTTTGCGTTCTTCTGTGTCTGCTTGTCTCCCCCCGCTGCGGCGACCCACCAAATCAGCTCACCGCGCGGCAGCTTGCCCTGCCCATGGCGGCTTGCCTTCTTGAGGCGGTCTGCCCGCTCGAGGAGGCCCCGGGAACCGAACCCGGGGCCTCCCATGTGGTAAACCGGAGCCCTACCAATTGAGCTACAGCCAGTTCCCAACAATTTTTCAGTCATTCTTCACTGTCACCAGATTTATCTTTCCTGAAACACATATCATTTCCCTCCTCAAAACCCTTCAGAGGGACTGAGTCTAGATGGGAAATGAAGTTCCAAGGCTTTAGCCTGCCTCAAGCTATACCAGATCAATCACAAATCTTGACTGCAACTCCTACTTTGGTTCTGCCCCCCAGCCCACCCCCTGCACCCAGGCCCTCAGCTTAAATAATGCAGCCTCCATGGAGCCTTGTCTAATTCCCCTGGTGGCCTCATCACTCCTTTTGCCAGCAAAGTGACTTGGGGAGACAGAGAAAGGAGCTCTTATTCTAGGGTACTTGTATTATTATAGATAGTTGTTTGTTTGCCTGTATATCTCTAGAGAAGGGGTTTGTGAATGTTTTCTGTACATATTTAGGCTTTGTGGGCCAGGAGGCAAAATCAAGGTTATTCTGTAGGTACTTATATAACAAGTGAGAACAAGTTTCCTTACATTTTTTGATTGATGAAATTCAACGATAATGATAATAATTGAGTACATTTTTTCATACAACTCTACTAATGAGAAAAATGGAATTTCTTTATGGACATTAGAATTAGAATTTCTTATAATTTTATGGGTCACAAGATATTCTTCTTTTGATATTTGTTTCAATTATTTTAAAATGTAAGACTTCAGTTCCTGGCTCTACAAAAACAAGTAGTAGCCTGCAGGCCATAGTTTGCTGACTCCTGCTTTTGAGGATGTTATAATCTCCTTGAAAGCAGGGCCTCTGACTTACTTAGCTCAGTATCTCCTATGTTTCCCTGAAAAGTCTCAATAAATATTTTTGAACGAATGAATCCATTCATCAACCACAAGGGTCTTGTACAGTAAGTTCTAATATAAGCTAATGTTTAATGATCCTAATTTTGCCAAAGATGATAGGGTCTTTGAGGATGTTAGTTAAGATGAGGCCAAACTGGCTCAGGGTGCTTCCTAATTCAGTATGACTGTGCCCTTATATGGAGCAGAAATTTAGGCAAGACAGACAGAGAGAAGACAGCCATGAGACAGAGCTGTGTTATGGATTGCAAGCCACTGGCAGAACCCTACAGGCTTCAGAGGAGACACGGCCCTGCCAACACTTTGATTTTGAACTTCTAGCCTCCAGAACTGTGAGATGGTAAATTCCTGTTGTTGAAGCCAACAAGTCAGTGGTCTTTGTTACAGCAGCCCAGGCAAACTAAGACAACCTCCCACAGTTCAACAGGGGCAAAAGCAATCCAGTGGTTTGACTGGCTTAACACTTGAATCAGGACATGGATGGTCAAAAATTAAATTCCTAATATATGCTAGGCATGTTGCTAAATGCACTCAAAAGTATAGTACTTGGGAGCTATTTAAATAATGGTATAGAAGATGATTTAATGATGTGGGGAAATGTTCCCAATATATTGTTAGGTAGAGGTGATAGATTGAATTGTGTACCCCACTTCTGGTACCAAAAACGGTTTTAGTTTTCTAGCTGCTAAAATAAATACCATACAATGGGTTGGCTTCACAGCAGGAATTTATTGGCTTATGGTTTCAGAGGCTAGAAGACTTACTTCCTCCTGGCATCAGTATCTTCTGCTGGCAGGCAATCTTTGGGGTTCCTTGACTTTTCTGTCACATGGCCATGCCCGTGGAGGCATATTCTTTCTTTTCCAGATTCTGTTGATTTCCAGCTTCTGGCTGCCCCCATGGCTTTTTTCCTCTATTTGAAATTCACTTTGTTTATAAAAGACTCCAGTAATCCGGATTAAAGCCCAACCTAATTCAGTTGGACCACGCCGGTTAGAAAACAGTCTGAATACTATGATCCCATTTCTGTAAGAAAGCACGTATTAATATTTATAGAAGGAGAGATAAGGAGTGACTACAAGCATGTTGATAGTGTTTATCTCTGTATGGTAGGATTTTGGTGTTATTTTCTTTGTTGTTCTTATATGCATTTCTATATCTTTTATACAAAGAACTGATTGTTTTTGTAATCAGAAGAAATATTTAAAAAAAGAAAAGAAACCCCAAAGAGCTAAGCATGGTAAAACGACCACACTGTGGGTCACATGGGTCTTCACAGAATGTGCTTGATCCTCAGTACATGTTTGTCAGTGATTTCCAACATGCTGTGTGCAGACCGTGCTGGATTCAAGCACTAGTATCTTCCATTTGGAATGTGGATTCATTTGACAAGTGAGAAAAACACACCTGTTGAGCCTAAAGTTTGACTTTTAATTGCTTTGAATTCAAACCAAAGACTTTACTGTCAACTCTTAAGTAGAATTTCTTTTTTGTATAGTTATAGAATTGGGCTCCTCTTTCTATTCTGTTGGGAAAGCAGTTCCAAAATGTCCAAATGTTCAGAATGTTCTAAAAGCATTGTGAGCAAATTAAATTCACCCGAGGACTAGTCAGACTTCCTTGAATCAATACCTGGAGGACTTTTAACAAATAATCTTCCCATTGGATTAAAACTTGTCTTTTGCCAAAGGGCAGTTCACGGTGCATGTTAGGATTCAATGAAGAGCAGAACGAAATATCGAGTATGAAGTTCCTGGCTGGTTGGAGCCACACTGTCACTGTTCCGGTACAAACTGGAAAAAGTGAGACACTGGGTGATATTAAGGCTGGTGGGCAAAATCTTCAGCCCAGATCAGAGTCTATGGAGGGCCTCCGCGGGTAATTTAATTTTGGCAATATAGTGTGACATATGAGGCTTTACTCTTAAATTACTGAATTTCTTTTTAAAACAAATATTTCAGGACTCCAATAGCTGAGTGAGTATTGTTCTTCAAAGTAGTTCCTAAGAAGTAGTTTATTCTCTTCCCAAAGATGTTAAAATTCTGAAAAATGCTTTTGGAACTCTTTCATAATTGCTCTCTGAGCTAGTTTATGGACAGACAATGCAAGGAAGTCAGTCTTATTACTTTATATTTATACCAGATTTACAAATCAAAATGGCATTGTCCTAGCTGGGAAAAAAAAATCAGGTTGTGTTCCTATTCATACCTTACACCAAAATAAAAGCCAGATGGATATAATCTTTTTTAAAAATGAAACCATAAATGTCTGAAAAGGAATTATGGAAGAAATTCTTTTAATCATCTCAGAATGGGGAATGCCTTTCTTAGTATGACGTGAAACACAACATGTAAACGACAAGACTGACAAATCCCACTTCAGAGACAAAAGTGACAGCATCCTGCTCCCATGGAGTGTGAGCCCTGACACAGTGTGGGCCCCGTGGGACCTGCACCCACTATGGAGCATGGTCCCCCACCAAGCATGCTCCCCCATGGAGCGTGGTCCCCCAGGGAACATGGTCCCTCACGAAGTGTGGTGCCCAATGAAGCATGGTTCCCCCATGGAGCGTGCCTCTAGTGGCACAGCTGTCCCTGTGTCTGCTGGTACAGCTGCCTCTCTTCTGGGTGAACCAAACGTGGAAAGCTACCACTTTTCTTCCTAAAGGGTTTATACTAAGACTTATTAGGCTGTGAGCAGAATCCGAAGGATTCTTTGGGAGTGAATTGATTGTTTTGTTTAGCACATGGAGATACCTGTTGTTACATTTTGCTCCTTGGTTACATTTTTGTTTTTGGAGATTTTCTGAGTGAGAAACTTCTGGTAGTACAGCTATTACTTTGTGTTTGGTATTAACTTTTCATACCAACTTGACACTGACTTTTCCTTATGAAAATAGTTTTTTTTTCCTTTTTAAAATGGCAATGCCATTTAACTGAACTTAAAAGTTTTCAGTGAAAAAAAGTCCTGCTTTGTGTGTCTTTCCTTTATAATATTAAAGTATTTGGAAATGTCTATTTATTACTTTAACTTTATATGTTATATTATAATTTTGTAATAATATACAATATTATGCATTTATTACTACCGATGGGTAAAAGAAAGAATAACAAAACCATAGTGAATAAAGAAACAACATGGATAAACATCATTGTGGTTTTGATATCCAAAACTTCAGTACGGTTTTTGTTTATGAAGTTGATTTGCATAAATCTTTTCCAAGAAGTATGAACACTTATGATGGATGTAAGAATAGGATTATCTTAAAAATTTCTAACTTCTCATGAAAGAAGAAGCAGCAGTGGATGACTCACATTAAACAGATGGAGAAGGCGTGGGGAAAGGTCACTCTCTCTTACTAAAGTCAGGCCAAACAGATTGTTCTGGGCCTAAAATTTAGGAGATTGTGAGCTCCATGCTAATGATATTTTCTCTAGTTCTAAGTTATCACCGGATTGGGTGAAGAAGTCTTCAAGCATTTCCAATATAGAGCTTTTACAATGATTCATCTCTAGAGGGAGGGAAATAGCAGCAGTTTTATTTTTTCAAAACAGGAAGAAATTTATTATGTGGTGGTCTTTCTTCCAGAGAGGAACACTGAACAATCTCGTTCTCTTCGTGCAGTGTAATTGGGTCTTTGATTTGGCCATTTAGTTTCACAAAGGAAGATTTTCAGTGGTGTGAGTAATGACAGGAGAGAGAGTGGCAAAACAAGTAGGACAAAGCATTACACACCATGTACCACAAGCAGAGCTGAAAAGAAAATGGATTGTCACTGGTGTTGAGGACACTTCCTTGCTAAGTAAGGCCGGGTCGCAGTCAAGTCTGTGTTTCGGGGTAGAAAGTGTTCTGGCCTGCAGAGGTGAAAATCACGTTGGGGGCAACAAGGAGCTGACTGCAACCAAGGTCGGCACGCCGTGGAGGCAGGAAACTGCACGGGGCCTAGCGAGTGAGCGTGTGTGCACACACCCTCCTCATCTGCAACCCCCTGCTATGGGCTGAATTGTGTCCCCCCAAAAGACATGCTCACCTCTTAAAACCTTGTCCCAGAAACGTGACTGTATTTGGAAATAGGGTCTTTGCAGATGTGATCAAGGTAACAGTGAGGCCAAACTGGGTAAGGCTGGGCACGAATCCAATACCTCCGATGTCCTTGGAAGGCAGGGACAGCTGGCCACAGACAGACTCAGGGGAGAAGGCCATGTGAGGGTGGGCAGGCTGGAAACTGAGGCAGCTGCCGCCCAGGACCCCAAGGCTGGCTGGCAAACCCCAGAAGCTGGAGGAGCCCGGGAAGGACACGCCCCACAAGGTTCAGATTTGCAGTGCTCAGAATCGGAGACAGCACATTTCTGTTGTTTTCAGCCACCAGTCTGGGGCGGCTCTAGGAAACTGAGACCACCCCCCACCCCATGGGCTCTCGCTTTGGTTCAGTAGCCTCGCCAGAACCTTCTCCACCTTCCTCACTGTCCTCTACAGAGCCTCGCCTCGCAGGGGCTGCCTGTGAAAGGATGAGGGGGAGGATGTTTTGTCTTGCATTTTGCTTTACATGAAAGCCTGTTTGTTTGTTTAGCCCAGGGATAAAAAGGATTTTACGTGAGTCTTTCATCAGCTCTCAGTCCATAATGTGCACAAAGAAGTCCTTTGAAATGGCCCCCTCTCGGTGTGCTTGAAGCACCAGCATTAGCAGGCATTGGGCGCCCTTCCCAAAGGGAGAACAGACTTACCACATAAGCCACACGGAGATGGCAGGGGAGACACAGCCCATAACCTTCCAAGCCTCCCCCACGGTGGCCTTTTCAGTGCTGGAACCGGCAGGACTTCTGAAACAGAACACAGCGCCCAGGGCACCCTGGCTGGTGGGTTTCACTGAACTCAAACGGAATTTCCCTTTCCTACATCATTGCCCCCAACCCTCTTGCTGACCAGGTAGATAGACGCTCTTTTGACAATATGAACTGGAGCCCAGATGATTAAGGTTGACTATCTTTTTGCATGTGAAGACACTGCCCGTTTTAGAACCATTATACATCTGCTGAACTATAAAGTTAATTAACAGGGAAAGGGTCAGAACCTCATAAGAGACCATTTCTGCCAACTCTCAGGCTTTGAATATCAGAAGAGACTAGAGGAAACTCATCAGTGGGCTGGTTTGTATTTATCTGTAAATATTTAGTGCTTATATATCAGATGAGAGAAGGAAGCTTAAGGTAATTTGGTAGAAAAGTGTCCATTACAAAAATTCCTGTAACAGATATTTTTCTCTTTACTCAAAACACACTTGTGGGGCCGGCCGTATAGCCCAGTGGATAGGGCGCCAGCATACCACATGGGAGGCCCCGGGTTAGGTCCCCGGGGACCTCTCCTAGCAGGCAGACCACCTTGAGAAGGGCAAGCTGCCATGGGTGGGCAGAGCCGCCGTGGGGAGGGCAAAAAGCTGCCACAGACAGGGCAAAGCCGCCACGGGCAGGGCAGTTCGCCCACGAACGGAGCGCAGCCAGCCAACTGCGAACTGAAACGGAGCCGGTGGTGAATGGAAGCAGAAGCTGCCCACAAGCAGGGCAAAGCCGGCTGAGTGGTGACCAGTCTTGGCGTGTCCCCGCAACGGGGGAAGACAAAGTGGACAGAGAGGAACACAAGAATGGACACACAGCAAGAGCAAGCAGAAAGGGGGGCAGGGGAATGTGATAAATAAAAAATAAATCTTAAAAAAAACCCCACACTTGTATCATTCAAGATTCTC
>PVKH010030193.1:0-12531 GCA_004027955.1 Chaetophractus vellerosus | reverse complement strand
TGTTTGCGCTCGCTGTCTGCTCATTGTGTGCTCTCTGAGTCTGTTTGTCTCCTTTTTAGGTGGCACCAGGAACCAAACCTGGGACCTCCCATGTGGGAGAGAGGCACCCAATTGCTTGAGCAACATCCACTTCCTGCCTGTTGTGTCTCTTATTGTGTTTCCTCCTTGTGTCTCCTTCATTGTGTCATCTTGCTGTGTTGGCTTGCTGCACCAGCCTGCCATGTCAGCTTGCTGTCTTGCTGGTCTCCTTTAGGAGGGACTGGGAACCGAACCAGGTTCTCCCATATTATAGGTGGGAGCCCAATTGCTTGAGCCACATCTGCTTCCCCCCTTATATTTTTTATGTAACATTTATGTAATCTAAAGCTTCTTTAAAAAAAATAAAAATAAAAAACAAAACAAAAAAACAATGCAAAAAAAAAAAAGATGTCAATACTGCCTAATGCAACCTACAAATTTAATGAAATGCCTAATGAAATTCCAGCAGTATTTTTGTTTTTCAGAAATGGAAAATCTGATTCTCAAACACATATGGAATTGCAAGGGGCTCCAAATAGCCAACACAATCTTGAAAAAGAACAAAGTTAGAGGACTCATACATTCTGATTTCAAAACTTAATACAAAGCTATAGTAATTAAAACAGTATGGTACTGTCATAAAGATAGACATATAGACTAATGGAATAGAATTGAGAGTCAAGAAATAAATCCTCACATCTATGGCCAGTTGATTTTCAACAAGGGCTTCAAGCCCATTAAATGGGGAAAGAATAGTCTCTTCAACAAACGGTGCTGGAATAAATGGAAAACCACATGTGGAAGGATGAATGTGGACCCTCTAAATCTCACTATGTACAAAACTTCAAGATGAATCAATGACCAAATAAAGAGCTAATACTATAAAACTCTTACAAGAAAACATAGGGAACTATCTCCAGGACCTTATAGGAGGCAATGGATTGTTTAGATTCTATACCAAAAGCACAAGTAACAAAAGAAAACATAGATAAAATGGAGTTCACCAAAATTAAAAACTTTTGTGCATCAAAGGACATTATCAAGAAAGTGAAAAGACAACCTACAGAATGGATATTTTGGAAACACTATACCTGATAAGAGTTTAATGTCCAGAATATATAAAGAAATCCTACAATCCAACAACAAAAAGACAGATAACCCAACTGAAAAATGGGCCAAGGATTTGAATAGACATTGCTCCAGAGAAGATATTCAAATGGCCAATATGTATATGAAAAGATGGCCAACATTATTAGGCATTAGAGAAATGCAAATTAAAACTACAATGAGATACCACTTCATACTCACTGGGATACTTATTATTTTAAAAACCTGAAAATAAGTTGTATTTGTCAGCCAAAGGGGTGCTGATGCAAAATACCAGAAATCTGTTCGCTTTTCTAAAGGGTATTTATTTGGGGTAGAGGCTTACAGTTACCAGGCCATAAAGCGTAAGTAACAGACCAAAGTCTGTTGGAGCAACATGGCTGCTGACGTCTGCAAGGGTTCAGGCTTCCTCTTCCTCTTCCTCTTAAGGCTCTGTGATCCCAGCTGTAGGCTGGGATTACTCTTATCTCTCTCCCAGGGCTCGTTTCTCTTCAGGCTCAGCTGCTCTGCTCTCTTCACAAGGCTAGCTATAAACTATCAGGCAAATGGTTCATCTCTCTTCCTGGGGCCTCTGCCATGTCTAATGGAGCCTTCTCTCTTTCCTCATGTATCTGCTTCTCTGTGTATTTACTTCCAGGGGCTCCAGCATTAAAACTCTAACTTTCTCTTTTGCTATGTTGTTTTCTATTGATATGGCCCAATCAAAGCCTTAATCATTATTTAATCAAGTAAAAGTGAAACCTCTGAATCCATATAATCTAATATGCCCAGAGGCACAGACCAGTTCACAAACATAATCCAATATTTATTTTTGGAATTTCATAAACAATATCAAACAGCTACATAAGTGTTGGTGAGGATGTAGAGTAATAGGAAACTTTGTACATTGTTGGTGGCAGTGTAAAATGGTTCAGCCACTGTGGCAAAAGATTTATCATATCACCTGGCAATTCCACTCCTAGGTATGTACTCAAAAGAATTGAAAGCAGGTTCTCAAATAGATGTTTGTACAACAATATTCATCCCAGCATTATTCACAATAGCCAAAAGGTAGGAGCAACACAAGCATCTAGCAACAAATCATTGGATAAATGAAATGTGGCATATCCATACAATGGAATATTATTCAGCCATAAAAAGCAGTGAAGTGATGGTATATGCTACAACATGGATGAAACTTGAAGACATCCTGTTGAGTGAAATAAGCCAGACATAAAAGGACAATAGTGCATGATTTCTCTTACATGAAATACTTAGAATAAGCAAATTCATGTAGAAAGAGAGTAGACTGGAGGTTACCAGAAGTGGCGGGTGGGATGATTTGTTAGCAAATGTTTCACAACAATGCAGGATATTTGTGTGAGGGGGGAATGTGTGGGAGCCCAGTATGATGTTATGCATGTTTGTTTTGTAAGATCACGATGTTTACTGAACACTTATAGTTTATGAATGATATACTTCAATAAATTGTTTTTAAAAAACTGAAGTGGCAGGTGGGGGGAATGGGGAGTTATTGCTAAATGAGTATGAGTTTTGGTTTAGGATGATGAAAATAGTCTGGAAATAGTGCCTAAAGTAATACAATATTGTCAATGTACTTAATGTCAAAGAATTGTCCACTTAAAATGGCTAAACTGATGTTTATGTCATGTATAACTGACCACAATAATAAATAAATAAACAAACAAATAAATATAGTAGACCTGAAGGTTGACACAGATCATCAAGGACAACAGAGGTAGGAAGCAACTTAGACTGGGAGAAGTTCCTCTGGAGGTGGTGAGGCTGAGCCCCTCACTGAGGGTGGAATTTAGTGGGCTTTGCTGCCAGTTTAACATCTCTCAGTGTTTCAATTAGGGAAGCTTGGAATGTCGCCCACTGGTACTTCTGCCCATCACAATAACTGGGGGATGCTCCTGGCATTTTTGTCCTGCCAAATGTCCTCCAGTACCCAGGACAGTTGCACACAACTGAAGACTAACCCAACCAGAAGCCTAGTAGAGCAACACTGGTGGAATGGGTCATTTCTGACACTCAACCGAACGCTTACCTTCTCCATCCTAGAATCCTGGTACATGAAACCTCCAGAAAGAATAGCTGAGAGGGAGAAGAAGATTCTCAAGGCCACTGTTTATTCTGTATGAAATAAAAAGCATCCAGAAAATGAAAATCTGCCTCACATCTATAGTTTGTTGTTGCCTTTAAAGACAACTCTGAAATAAACTTAAAGGTTTCCTGGAGAAAATTTAACTCAGCATGAAGCACCAGGAGATTTATGGAGGTACTTTCTCTCAGGTCTAGAGTTCCGGGAACTGGAGATTCAGAGGCTGTCTCTCAGCTTCCATAAAATAGGCCTGGAGCATAAACTAGGTTGCTTTGTTCATGTTACAGTGTAAATAGCTGTCATGCCATATTTCAGCAATGGCTAAGAAATAAAATCCCAGCTAATAGTGTGCATATGGAAAATACAACAAATGTGCTAAATATAAATGATTTCTGTCTATGTGAAGTGACAACAGAATTGGGGCTTTTCCTCATTGTGGCCAAACTGGAAATTGAGTATGGATCCTTGGGGGAATTCTAATTACATTAAATGGACTAATTACAAATGTTTCCTTGGAGAGCCATAGGGGGAAACTTGCAGATACCATCCAGATTTTTTTTAAGAGGCAGACTTGATGAATCCATCATTCTACTCATAAGCAAATGACCTTCACAAAGAATTTGAATTCTAGGGAGATTTTGAGCACAGTGTTGCAATGTCTTTTAGTGCTTGATTTATGATTCAGGATGAACCACTGCCCAAATTCCTGGGTTACCCAATCAGGGAGGGTGGGAAAGGCAGGTCCATTAATCAAAGGTGGCAAGTGATTGCTCCAGGTGAACTAACTGCACAAGGAGAGGAAGTGAGCCCAGGTGGAATAGAGGTTGCCAGGAGAAAAGAAATATCCCTTTCCTTATGTCCTGGTGCAGCCATGAGACAGATATGGTTGAGGGAAGCCCACATGGATGTTCTAAACTGCTCTCTATCTCAGAACCAGGCTGATTCTGGTTTAACTAGAATTTAAATCCTGGCTCTTCCACTTACCAGTTGTGTGACATTAAGCAAGCTACCTAAACCCTTGTCCCTTACTAAAAGATGGGGCCATTTGCTTGTAAGATGGGGATAATACAACCTATTCCAGAGGGTTGTTAGGGAAATAAATGAGCATTTATTGAGCACCTAATATGTGTCAAGCCTGAGACTAGACAGGCAATGGTGAAAGAACTGACAGTTTAGTGAGGTCATTTATCTAGTGCACTGGACACAGACTGTCTACCATACAGTAGCTGCTCAACAAACGTTAGTTCCCTCCTCCTCTCTTATAAGCTGTACCAACTAGAAACCTGCTATGTACAAACAATTGTGCCAGGCCCTTGAGCCTGACATCATGCAGCACTTTATAGTTTCAAAACTGTTTTTGCATCTGAGATCAAATGCCAGCAGTTTTCAAATTTGCCCATTAGAGCAAGTAATTCTATGGAGAGCCTGCAGGGATGGAGGAAGAGATTTTGAGCTCATACTTGCCTTCAACTGGAGCAGTTTTTCTTTTAGTGGTTTTATATCCTGGGCCTCTACAAAAGATCCAACCCATTTAGTGTGTGTCCTTGCCCTCCAGAGCTTATGTTGTAGCAGGAAAGACAAACAATGAACAATAAACATAGGGTTATTTATTATGTTATATGGTGACAAGTGATTTGGGAAAATAAAAGAGTAGATGGGGGAAGGAGAGTGAGCTGCAATTTTAAACAGTGTGGTCAGGGTAGATCTCATGGAGGTGACATTCTAGCAAAAACTTAAAGGTGAAGAAGGCAGCTGTGGGAATACCTGGGGGAAGGAGGTGAGGGAGTAAGCTATGCCAACATCTGGGGTTAAAATGGTGAGGGAAAAGCATTCCAGTAAAGGGTTCAGAAGTGCAAAGGCTCTGGGGTGAAAGTGTGCCTGATGATACAGGGAGCAGCAAGGAGACCAGTGTAGCTGTGGCAGGGGTGCAACAGGGGAAGAGCAGTTGGGGGAGGCAGGGGCAGATGCAGGAGGGCTTTGGAGGCCAGTGGAAGGACTTCGCTTTCACTCTGAGGGAAAAGGGAGTCACTTCAAGGTTTTGAGCAAAGGAATAGTGTGATCTGATTCATGCTTTCAAACTATAGAATGGGTCATCACAGCAATCCAGGCTCACACCCTCGCGATGGCTGGAAAACCACTGATCTAGCTACACCATCATCCTCATAGGCCCTTTGGGATGAGGATAGGGCAGACTACTTCTATTCTTTCTTTTTACACAGTGGGGGAATTGTGACTTGGGTACGTTACAGGAGTTCTTCAAGGGCACAGAGCTTGAAGATGGCGGGCTGGGGCTTGAATCCAGAGGTCTGTGGCTCGGGTTTCCCACAGCTTTCCTGCTTGGTCTAGGGTGGATTATTTGGCCACTAGGTCAACGTGAGCTTCTTGTGTCCTTAAAGACTATTTTGCTGCAGAGGAAAAACCATCTGGGGTTACTTTGGTTTTTGAAATTAATATTTTATTTATTAAAGCTGCACATTTAAAAAATCTAGTTTCCTTTAAAGTTCACCATACATTTTTATGTTCTAGTCATAAATCATAGACGCTCAATAAGAATTTATGGATGATAATCCTTATATTTCAAAAGATCACTCCTTGCCTTATGCCTCAACAATGAACCCCCTACATTCTACCCAGCACATCTCCCATCGCATGTTCCATAGTATACGAAAGAAGAGAGTCCTGAAAGGAAAGAGAGAGCCCTGCTGGGGGCCCTGGGTAGGACAGCAACTGGGCCAGACACAGACTGGTGACAGGCCCCACGGTCTGTGAGGGCAGACTTCCTGCCAGGCACTGTGCCACGGGCCAGGGCGCCATGGGTAGAAAATCCTGGAAGCACCTGAAGGAAGGAAGAAAGGGAAATGGTTTCCTTTCTCCATTCCCTTTTTATCCTTACTCTGGACAAAAAATTGTGAACGCAAAGTTGCAGGCTGGCTTTGTTCCCACTTTGTTGATAAGCAGAGGCTCAAGGGCAAGTTTGCAGCATAAGTCTCCTCCTCCAAGCACCTCTCGCCTTCTCCGTCCACCTCGCCTCCCCCGCCCCCACAGTTTATCTCTGCCTTTTGCCAACTCCTCCTCTCTCTCCCTCGCCTCTCAGTACTTCAGCCTTTCTTCCTTCTCCTTCCTGCTGCGTTCCTCCCTCCCCTTCCTTCTTTTTGCCTTGGGAGCTCTCTGCCTTTCTCTGCCCCTCCCTACTCCACACTCTTTGTTGCTGAATTCAAGGTTCTCCATACAATAACGCTTTGATGATTTGCCCCAATTGAGGAGGAATGTCAGCTTAAATTAATGAGAAGTCTGAATAATAGAATTTTAAAGCAAAGTTTAGTTGCCTTCACCTTATAAGACATTCTTTCCAGGGGGAAGCGTTAGCATTTAAATGCAGTAACAGCTGATGTTGAGAAATGGGGCAATGTGTCAGAGAATCTTTTAAATGCTTTAACAGAAAAGAACTATTTATAATTAACATATACATTCTTTGAATCTGAGTGTTTTCTGCTCCAAAGACCTTTCACTTTTAGCATCCAACAGTTCTTTCTGTCACCGGGATTTTTATGGAGCTTCTCACAAATCCACAATGGGTTTAATTTGTGAGTTCTTTATGACACAGACATTTCCACATCGGAAGTGCTCTTTAGAAATTTATAATCGTCAATTACATGAGCGATACATGAATGCATTCTCCTTGCAAAAAGGTAAAACCTTGTAAATAATAACATTTCTGTGTCCCAGTTTATACCACTTTCTTTAAAGTGGTAACAAACTATCCTGTACAAAAATTCCTTCTCCATGTCCTGTCTAGAAGGGAACCACCCCCACCTGATGGGGTCTTGCTTTTTTGCTTTCTTTTAAAAATAGGGAGTGGCTGAGGTAGTTAAGCCCTCTGCTCTCTGATTCAGTACCATCGTGCCTCAATTCAGCTCCACTACCTAACCATATCTCTGCTAGGAAAACATACCAAGACAAAGCACATAGGCAAAATGTTAAATATTATTAATTTTAGATAAGAGTATTTGGTCGTTCGTTATACTCTTTCCTCTACTTATCTGAGTGTTTAAAATTGTCATAATAAACAAAAATCTATAAAAAGATTTAGAAACACCTTCAGAGTTACCTTTTTTGCCATCACAGGCTCCTAAGAAAACTAAAATTGTTTTCAGTATGGAAAAATATCAAGCAAGGGATAAGGTTTTACCAATGATTTAATCAACATCGACGTACTCAGAAAAAGAGAAAAAACACCAAATTTTAAGAGCAAAACGGGAAATGGCCCTAGGAATCAAAAAGGACCAGTTCTAGTTACCACTGTCCTCTTCCTCCTCCGGGATTCCCAGCCGCGCCTTGGGAATGCTGTGCCTTGTTTAGAGGTATAGCAAAAACTACAACGCTACATCCTGTTTCTTAGCAATGTGCACTCTCTCGAGCCTTTCTGTACATATTCTTCTTTTACCTTCACAACAGTCCTTTGGTGGTAGGAAAGAAAAGTGTTGTCTCCATTTTACAGAGGTTTTGTGATACTAGCAAACAATAACACTCGCAGTTACTGCTTCCTTACTGGGCAGCAGGCATTGTTCTAGGCACTTACATGTATTCACTCATTTCATCCTTACAAGTCTGAGTTAGGTGCTGTTAACATCCCCACTTTTCAGATGAGGAATTGAGCTCCAGAGAGGTTAAACAACTTGTCCAAAGTTACAAAGCTAGTAAGGGGTGGACCTGGAATATGATCCCGGGCAGTCTATTCATAAGCTCGTGCTCTCAAACACCTACACCGCATGTTCTGACATTACAGATGTCTTTCTAGTATTTCAAGAGTGGAAATCTGGCAGACTTCAAGCGGCATTTAGCCCGTAAATGAGTTTATTTGGCCTGCACAATATTCACAATTTTTAAATTAGTTCCCATCATTTAAAAATGGAAAGATTTCATCTGAAAATCCAGATTTCTGGTGTCCCTTGGAAAAAATCAGAAGTTCCGGCAAAACTGGGCCACAAAGTAACGATTGGCTGGGGATGTGTGCCTGCTGCTCCTTTAGACGGGCACACTCTCTCCAATTTGTCACAGTCCCTACTGCTCCCTTAATAGGAGTATACCTGGCCAGGATACTCCTATTTCAAACTCTGCAACTCTGTTATCTGTCTTTCTGCAACTCTGTTATCTGTTTGGCTCACATAAGCATTTGAGTTTGAATCACAAAGAATTAGAATGTAATTTCTGCCCTGCTGCTGTCAACACACTACCAAAATCATTTATTCATCTATCTGTCCATCCAATCATCCATTCATCTGGCCAATCATCTTTTCATTCTTCCTGTCTCATGTGTCCTCTCTACATAGCTTAGCAGTTCCCAAACTGACTACACAGTCACACCTGCCATTTCTTAGCCAATATCTCTCAGGATTAGAAGGGCAGTGTTAGAGAATGGGAGATGACCTATGGAGGAAAATAGAATTATGGCAGGGCAATATATTCTATGTGCCCCATAGCTATCCTTTCCCCTCTTCACTCCATTTCCCCCTGCACAGGCCATTTGGGTAAGCCACTAAGAGAAGTTGTCAGCAATCTCAGTTAAAAAGGTCTATGAATTCGCCAGTGTGGTAAACACTACCACCAGGATGGGCTGTGAAGGTGGGGAAAGGGCTGGGAAGATGCTGCTTAAGAATTCGACCAGGTGGAGAAACTCAGACCATTTCACTAAACCCCACATGCCTGAAATGGGGATGTTGAGTAAAGTTCACAACATAAGGAGACTTTGGAGGTGAGATGCAGGCATGGAAAATATTAGCAAAAAACCAAGGTGTTTTAAGGAATATTGACAATTACAGGCCCATCCAGCTAGTTGGTTGAGTTTAGCAAGTCATTTTTGTCCTGACACTCTGAATACAGCTTAAGCAGAGTGATGATTGGAATAATTACTGCAGAATTTGTTTTGTCTTAGGTCATCCTATGGGTTTCCTCCAGGTGTTCTAGAGAAGTTTGTGTTATTGACACAAAGATAGGTGGTTTGCTGATTAACCCTGGAGGGGCCTAGAGAACTGGGAGAAAGCCAAACTGGCTTCTGCTCCATCTTTGCATCAACTTTCAAACTGTTAGCTTAGTAGTGACTGCAGAGTTTGGATGATGGTATTGGAGTAAGAAGAGGATGGACAAACTCCAGATGGGTTTTCAGACTCCAAGGGACAGCTGATAGCAATCTGACAACTTCAGATTCTAAATGAAATGAGCAGAGGTCTGGAAGTGATCCAGAGGAACTGACTCAAGCATCCCACAACAGTAGGCTTAGAAACACCTTCAGAGCTACCATCCCTGCCTTCAGAGGCTCCTAAGGAAATTGTGCAATTTTTGTCAGAAGGTGAAAGTGTCAATTATGGCACAAGGTTTTACCAATGAATTTAATCAACACTGACATACTCAGAACTCAGATACTGAAAAGGGCAGGGAGGTACAGACTCTAGATTTGTCACTACTTTACTTTTAGGTGCATGTCCACTGAAAAGAATATTGAAATACTGAATTTTGAATGTAGATGGTTTGGGCTGGGCTTTTAACCATCTGATAACATACAAAGGCAGTGATATCTAATGAATAAAGGGCAAATACTCACATATGGCTTTCTAGTCTTCCAAAAATGTATGAAGATTTGTGATTAACTGTCAATGAAGAGATTTGGGCATCTTGGAGAACACAACTGGCAAAGATCTTATCCAAACAAAGACTCTTTCATTCATATTCTAAACCTTAGTTTGAAAGTAGTTTGGGACTTGTTGTCCAAGAACCTAGGCCCTAGGCTTCCCGAGGGCCGAGGGTAGGAGCTGGGGAAAGCAAGGGTCTGGACAGGGGACATAGGATCCTCAGAGGACTCAGAGGAGCTTTGCAGGATTTATGGAGATGGAACAGTCTTCCTGCTCTGCTGGGTCAGGGTTCCTCAATAGGCGTTCTTTCTTGCTTCTGTCCATGTCTGGTTTTGGGGAAAGGAAAATTGCTTCAGAGTTTGGGAGGAGGAGAGGAGGCACCTGGGTCCATGGATTTTCTTTAGCAAAGGAAAGATTTTCTTTCCATTCCTCCTTCCATACCACACCCTCTCCAATCTTTTTTGTAATTGTAAATAAATTTTAAAAGCTCTTCCTTCCCACCGACTACTATAGTCCTATATCTGTGACCAGATACTTCAATGAGGAGAGAAGAGGGATCCTGGTGCTGGAAGTTGAAGGATGAGCGGTGACGGATGGCCTAGACCAGGGGTTCTTAACCTTTTTTGTTCCACAGACCCCTTTATCAGTCAGGTGAAAACCACAGCCCCTTACTAAGTCCACACCATACTGTGTACCATTTAATGAATATATCACACCCGCACCAACATGTCCCCGCAAGAGTAATGTGGTTTTTTAAAAAATTTCAATTCAGGCTCATGGACTCCTTGTTAAGAACCCCTGGCCTAGACTATCACAGGGTATACAGGTCTAGGTCTACAATGATGAGAAGGGGAAGGAGGAAGCAAGAGAGAGATGGGTATCGTTGCAGCAATGTAAAAGGTACAGAGTGAACTAGAGTTCATCATTGTCTTGCCCCCTTACCACGTCTCTAATGGAAGTTGCCTTACTGCATCTTCTGCTGCTTAGGAAGCCATGTTTTCAACTATACATTCCTTCCTCAGCCCATAGTTGACTGGCTTGCTCAGCCCACAACTGATTGACAAGGGATGATATGGTCTGAAACTAAACAATAAGATGAGGCTGAGTCAACCAGATTCTGGATTACGAATTTTAACTAGGAAATACCAAGGAAAAAAGTCAATGGGAACTGAAGTTGAAAGGTTGAGATGTAGAAAGAGGTGCTAAAGATAACCAGCATGAGCCATATGCAAGGGGAAGTTAGGGGCAGGCTGAACTATAGAGCAGGGAACTCAGCTGGGAGAGAGTGTAGCCTTGGGCAGACATGAAGAGAGAAGCAGAGACACCAAGGTAATTAAGCCTCAGGGCTGCCCCTGCTTCTAAAGGCAATGCAATTCCAGGCCACCTCTGTCCTTAACAACACCTGTCCCCTTTTACCTGGGGTGAGCGAGGAAGTTCTTCCCAATGAAAAGATCTGAACTTTAACTGTACAAGTTCTGTGTAAGTAACTTGAAAACTGAATTATCTGAAGATACCCTGAGGAGAAAGCATAGGCTGTTTCCCTTAACAAACATGGCCTACCACCCACCATTGCTTGCTTGGAAGCATCTTGTATACTTGAAATGAGCCTTTAGGCAGGAAATGGTGTGACCAATTTCTCCCTTTGTTCTTATGATGTCAGCGTAGACCGAAAGCATGTCAGAGTCCTGAAGAAAGGAAGTCTTGGCAGCTACAAAGAACTGGTTTGGTATGAGAAAGTTAAGTTCTTTTTAAGTTACTACGATCCAGGTTTACAAATCTCTCTGAGGAAAGCTTTAGAACCGTGACTTTTTGCCTTGAAAAAGGAGCAAAGAGGTGTGGCAGCCATATTGGTTCACCAGCAAGATTTCTTGAATCATTTCTCATCTCCAATTTCAGGGCTCAGGAGAGCTAAGCTGGAAGAAAAACTGAGAGCCGCTCTCGTCAAGACCTCATCTATTATGTCCACAACCTCTTGGAAATGTCCCCCGGCAAGGCTGCCATCAGTACTTGACTGAAAACACATGGAAGCAGCCCACTCAGAGCAGGAATTCATTATTGGAAGAATAATAAGGGAAAGTTTGTTTTTCTCTCTCTCTCTCTGCTGCTGCTGAGAGAGCTGCTTTCTGGAAAAGTCGCAAGGCTTAGAGGGAATTTGAATCATGTCTGGTAACAAGGAAAGGAATGGAGGCGGGAGGGCACATTTCCAGAAGCCTTTTTACACAAAGCATGATGGTCCTGGGCAACTCAAAACGAGTTGTTCCATCTTAGATGTATTATTGAAATCAGGTCATTGTTCCTTTTAACCCATTCTCCTTCCCCTGAGTTGTTCGCGTTGGATAGGTCTAAGGGTTAATTGGTCTTCCTGGATATGTCTTCTTTTTCGGAAAGATTGCTTGTGGGTTAAAGTGGGCTGCAGAACTATTTCATCCCCCTTCCTCAATACTACCCTATAGATCTTCAATATACACCAGGTACTCCAAGAGATGGGTATACAAGCAGTTGATGTGAAAGAAGGAAACACTACCAGTCCCCTGCGTGTTGCATATGCAGCAGACATCACAAGTGTTCACTGATTTCCAGTTCCCCCTCCCTTCCAAATACAGGGCAGGTTTAGACTTCTCCTTTTGAGGTTAGGATTGGCCATATAACTGCTTTAGCCATGAGAGCAGAAGTGAT
>PVKH010030192.1:0-12572 GCA_004027955.1 Chaetophractus vellerosus | reverse complement strand
TTGATTTGATGGCACTTTGAAAGCTGCTTGAAGGAAAAGACTGCATGTGATTTACCATCCTCTCCAGATATTTGCAATAGGACAATATACATAATTAATAGACATTTGTTAAATTTTAGGCATAAATATCAAATTCCCTACTTTTTAATTTTCTTTTTGGAAATTTTAATGCCATTATTCCTTTCAATGTTAATAGATATTTACTAAAAAGGGTGAAATGACTATGATTACATATGATATCTGAATAACAATTGCTAAATTTCAGAAGAGAGCATTCTATCCTTTAAACTTTTTAAAAAACAATTTATTGAAGTATATCATTCCTACATGAACATACATAAACTATAATAGTTCAGTAAACATCGTGAAGTTACAAAACAAACATGCATAGCATCATACAAGGCTCCCACACAACACCCCCTCACAAACACCCTGCACTGCTGCGAAACATTTGTTAACAAATCATGAAAAGGCATCATCAAAATATTACTACCAACTATAGTCCGTATCTTCCTCCCCTATACTTTTTTTTAATATTAATTTTATTTTTTTAGGATACATCGATTTACATAAATGTTACACAGAAATTTTAGGAGTATCCATATGCCCCACCTCCCACACCTCCCACAAACTCCCACATATACATCCTTCATCAGTGTGACACATCAACTGTTATAGATATACACATTTTGGGGCTTTGCCACCATGCATGGACCACAGTTCAGACTGTAAACCACCCTTTCTCCCACACAGTTCTGCATGATACATGATGATATAAAATGGCCGATATCCTTCATTGCAACATCACCCAAGACAATTCCCAAGTCCCCAAAAAGCACCTGTATTACAACTGCCCTTCCCTCTCCCTGCCCCCCAAAGTGTCCAGTGGCCCCTGGATCCACATGATTTTGTAATTTCTTCCATTGCATGAATCACAACAAATCTATAACAGGACACCAACAAGTCAACTCTAGTCCATAGCTCTTCCCCCAATCCCAAGGAGTCTGGAATGGTGATGTCCCCTCCACCACCAAGTGAGAGGGGGCTTATATCCCATGGATATGATGGAAGAGATTATCCTGCCTGCAGCTGCAGGCTCTCTCCATTCCCCAGGATAGCTGTTGTCCATCATCAACTCCAAACTAGTTGTCCTGGGTGAGTCCATTGAGCTGTAGCGTAGGTGTTGCAGGTCCACAGAGTCTCTGGACCCAGTTGGCACATGGACAGCCCGTAGTCACTGGTCTATGGAAGTACACCTAAAACTCTGGCATGAAACATAGGTTTGAATAGAAGACACAGATTATTTATTTATTTACTTACTTTTACCCATTTTTAGCGCCCCCTTCCCCGGTTTTGCTGTTTCTGTGTCCATTCGCTGGGTGACTCTGTGTCCATTTCCTGCCCTCTTCTCATCCTTCTCCTCCTGTCTTCATTGGGATTCGATCCTCGGAACCTCCAATGAGGGAGAGAGGCATCCTACCACCTGTGCCACCTTAGTTCCTGGTTTTTTGGTGCGTCTCGTCCTGGCTTTCCCTTGTGTCACTCTCCTGTTATGCCATCATCTTGCTGCGTGGCTCACAGGGCCTGGTGGCCCATATGCCTTCTATATTTTTCTTTTTTTAAAATTTTTACCGGAAGGTCCCGGGGATTGAACTCAGGTCCCTCCATATGGGAGACAGACGCCCAACCAGCTGAGGCACCTCCGTCCCCCTGCTATATATCTTAAGGTTGACCAAAGATACCCAAAGTTACAGTCTTTTCCCATAAAAGATGGTCATATAATAAATCAGGCTTAGTTTATCACCAGCATTCCCAAAACCAGACTTAGGGAGAAAAACTAGATCTGGGGACACATGCATGGTTTCTAATATAGCGAATGTTTAGCCTACCCTGATTATCACAAAATCAGGACAGCCAGAATATCCGCATCCTTTAAACTTTCAATGTAAAGAGCTTTTTATTGTCCTTCAGTAGATAGTCTCACTGCATATGCATGCACCTTCACAGCTGTGCCATTTTATTTTGAATGTTTGACAGAGAAGTTATTCAACAGGTATCCCAGCTGTCAAAGCATGCTATTTGTGATGCTTCACCAAGCAACATAGACTCCTCAAACTATTCTGCACATGAGCAGGTGAAAACCTCCACTGGGAACTACTGCCTTAAATTTTTCAAAGCACACATAGGGCATTTACACTTTTCAACATTAGGTCTCCTATATTCTTGCAAAATTGTTCTCTGATGATCAGCTCCTTCTTATTTTCACCGAGGGTGACAGCCATATGATTGAGTGATACTGTTTACTGAGTTCTCTACAGACCTTTAAATGCTGTCTTATCTTTGATGTCTTACTTACTGCTGGTGTCACACTTGTCAGTTATTTATCCTATGTATTAATTATTTCTTTATTTAATGGTGACCTTCCTCTGAGGAGCTCCATGTGCTTGATGTATATTTCTTTAATATCATGAAAGAATGAGTAGAAGAGATAGGAGAGAATGATCATAAAAAGAAATGAGGTAAGACTAGTTTTACACTACTTATGAGAGCCACATCCAAAAACTGTTGCTATATAAAACAATTTATTCACATAAGGCACTCCTTGCATTGTTTTACGGAAAATATGATTTCCAAGAACACTGTTCTATTAAAAATATGAGACTATGGAATATCATTCATCTCCTCCTTCTCTAAACCTGCTATCCCTGCTTTATTGTTGTCTCCAGTGAACCCATTCCTCACGATCACCTTTTTGTGTTTAAACATTCATGAAATTATGCTAAATACTCATTCTGACAATATTCATTAAGCCCTTTTCACATGCTATTCACATGTTATTGCCTTTGACATATGTTGGGAATGGAATGATAAACTAAATATACACAATCCCTCTCTTAATGGATCTTATGGACTAGTTTGAAAGACAGACATTAATCAAATAATCTCACAGAAATGTGGATCATACCACAGACATATATATGAAAGAAATGCTCTTAGTGCTTTCCATGAATATAGTAAAATATCCCTTGAGAAGTGAAACATTGTACTCAAATCTGAAAGAAAAGGAGGCCTTAAGCAGGCAGAAAGAAAAACATGCGAAGACTCTGGTGGGAGAAGGCTGTTATGCTTGAGATATTGATAGAATGCAGTAGTGGCTGTGTGAAAAGCGAGGATGTAAACTCTTTTAAAACTAGTCCAGCTAAATTTGGAATGGATTTTTGCATGCCTAATCTTATTAAACATAATAAAGGATCTGGTTCTTTACATATAAGTTTTTTTAAGCCAATGATTCATGTTAAGCAGAGGATGGAAAATGAGGAACTGACATGATCAGTTTAGGGTTTTGGAAAGAGATCCCTTGGTTGTGTGGAGGAAAGAATGGAATAGAGAAATAGTGGATATAGGAGATTGCTTCAGAGGCTATTAAGAAAAGATCATATCTCTCACAAAAACACAGAGATGTTGTTAAGGATCACTTATTGTTCTCAGTATTGAGAGAGTGGGAAAGGTTTAATGTACTGGGTAATAGTAAAGGTTCTGGATATGTTGATTTTAAGATGCCTCAGAGAGAGTCAAGGGGTGATGTCAAATAGGCAGTTGAATTTACATATCTGTGCTTAGAAATTCTAGGGAAGATATAAATCTGAAATAACTGCATATAAGTGATAATTAAACCCAAGATGCAGATGAAATTGCTTAAGTGTGAGAGGAGAAGGGGACGTAAGATTAGGATATAATGACATTTAGCATCAACATAATGGCTAGGAGAAAATGATAAAATTATAAAGAAGAGCAAGAATTAAATAGAACAATGGAAATAAAATCAGACATTGATTTCATGAAAGGAAAGGATGAGAATGTTTCAAAGATGTGGCTGGCCAAGAGCAAGGAAACCATATGTCTAAAAAAAAGATTTGTACAATAATTTTCATAGTTTCACTCATCATCACGGACAAAACCCAGAAACCACCCTAAATGGCCATCAACTAGTGAACGGTTAACCATATTATTGAATACCACTCAGCAATAAGGAACAAACTACTGATGCATGCAACAAATAGATGAGCATCAAAAACATAGTGCTGAATGAAAGAAGCCAGAGACCAAACACTGAATTATTCCAACTTACATGGAATTCAAGAAAAATATAAACTGATAATGAAATAAAGCACATTAATATTTCCTTGGAGCATAGTCAGGGGAGAGAACTGACTGCAAAGATGCAGAAAGGAACTTTTGAGGATTACGGAAACATTCTGTATCTTGATTTTGCATTAAATGAAAATAAATGATTGCATACAATTTTACAAACTCTTCAAACTATATTTAAAATGATGAGTTTTATTTTATACAAATTATGCCCCCAATAAAGCTGGACAATCAAAGGAATGGTGAGTTAACAATATCAAATGCTACTGAGAGGTCAGGTATGACTAGGACAGAAAATATTTATTGGGTTAAATACTAAGGGTAAGACATTTATTATAATGATTGTGCTACAAGTTAAAATCAGAGTGATTATTTGTAATGACTGAGATCATTTGACACAAAGTCAATAACTTTTCCACAATTTAAGGAAATTAGGTATTCTATTACCTATCAACTATTTAACTCTTTATCCAGAGTGAACTCCCAACAAACATACACAGTATTTTGGGGGTACTAATATAGAATCTACTTAAAAGAATTAAGCACTTAATTTGTACTTACACAAATGCAATCATACAGCTTAAATTTTTGGCTCCCAAGAGCAATCAAGTATCATTATTAGAATTTTGTTACATCAAACATAGTTTGAAGCACCTGGACTAGTTTCTGAATTGAAAATTGCTTGCTTATGAATAAAAAAGTTATATGGTATGTTACCTATAGGAGAGATTAGAGCTGATATAGACATTTTTTAAACTTTGTGATTATATAAGATGCCTAACCATATATGGGATGAAAAAAGTCAGTTTCTATATTTGGATATTTCACAAGGCACATTTTTAAAATCTCCCTCCACACATAAATCTTGAGAATAAAAAACACAGTATGTATTCAAAGTTTACATCAAAAATATTTTTAAAAATTTGCAAATGTATAATTGATCAAATATAATACTGAATTAGTCAGCCCAACCAGGCTAAAAAAAATGAAAAATGTTTAAATTTTTTTATTGACAGACCTTACTTTCTTATTATGATGCGGTAAATGATGCTATAAATATTAAGGACCCTACTTTTGATGAAATAGCTTTATTGGAGACAAACAAATTAAATTCTAGACTTGTTCTAATGGGCAAGGGTGGGGAGATATGTACGATATGATGTAATGGATCTGTCAAAATGCACAGCTATGTTTGTTCCAAGAATGCTGAAATTCAGGACTTTATCCCTCAACCCTCCTCCCCCCAAATATGAAACAATTCACATAGAAACAGATATTGGAGAAGAACCCGGTCATGTTCCAAGAGGTTTTCTGTGTGTTTTGTTTTGCTTTTGTTTGCTTGGTTTCAGCTTGCTTGCTTTGATTTTGTTTTGTTTTCATTACAGAAATGATGCATGTGGATATGGTTAAGATCAACTACTTTAGAATTAGAGGTGGTAAATTAGTACTTTGGTAATTGGCTTTTGTTCCATTTCTATCATTTGTGTGTGTGTGGTTTTTCTTCCTATAGCCTGGCATTGGTTAGAATGTACAGATAGCCTAGAACAATTTAGTATAGTATGACTGTTTTTTAGTTTCCTAGGCTACTCAAAGATACCATGAAATGGTTTCAGCTTAAACAATGGGAATTTATTAGCTTACAAACTTACAGTTTTAAGACTGTGAAAATGTCCAAATCAAAGCATCATCAAGGCGATGCTTTTTTCCCAAGGACCAGCTGCTGGACATCTTTGGCTCCTCTGCCACATGGCAAGGCACATGGCGACATCTGCTGGTCTCTCCCTTCTCTTCCCAGTTTCCTTGCATTCAGCTTCTTGCTTCTGTGGCTTTCTCTTTCTCCACAGTCATCCCATACATAAAGGACTGGAGTAGAGGACTAAGACCTGAATGAGGTGGGTCACAACTTAACCAAGTAGCCTCATCAAAATATCCTACTTATAATGGGCCCACACCCACAAGAATGGATTAAGTTTAAGGACATGCTTTTCTGGGGTACATACAGTTTAAACCACCACAGACTACAAAGTATGTAAGCTACTATCTACCTATGAGGAGTCATCTCATGCCATCTCTTTGAGGAGTCCATTTTAGAAAGTCATTTTCTTCATCCCATCCCTAGGTAAATGAAGAAATTGGGTTACATAAAAAATGTGACAAATGTACAGATTTGCATGATTGATATGAATAATCCAAATTTTCCTATGCATTCCCTAACTGAGCTTTCATTAGTTAGGCTTCTGCTTTTTGTAATTAAACAGCCCAGAATTAACATAAAGAAAGCAGTTAGCTCACAAATTAGACACATGGGACAATAAATCAAGCTTGTAATCAATGCCCAATATCATGTAGAAAAGTGAACTAGTGAAAACAGCAGAGCTTCAGACCATAGAAACCAGACAGTGCAACTTGCCCCATGGATAGCCCTGAAACTAGGCACTGCCCTATGCCCCTAGAACAGATGATGCTACTGGCTATGGAAACTGGCAGAGATGCCACGACCCATTAGCAAAACAAATTCTGCATGACTCAGTCTAACTCATGTCATTAAGTCCAGATTCATCATCTGAAGCTAGTCCATCTGACTGGTAAGATGCCTAGGCTGTAGCTTCTGGTGAAACTGGGAAGGACAGAATGGAATTTTTAGCTCCTACCATAAGAAAGACAGAATGGAATTTTTAGCTCCTACCATTTAAGATAGACAATTCCTCTAATAAGTGAAGGAGTTTCAGATGTTGGGTGTTCCAAATGGAAAAAAAGAAAATTACTTTAGATATTAACAGTGATACCTAGAAGCAAAAACTATAATATATTCTCTTGATGCACTGACAATTGCTTCTATTTTTTAAAATGTTTTCTGTTGCAACCATAAGGATTAATTAATGCTCATGGGTTGTAACTTACTTGACACTCTTTAATTATGAGGCAGTACTCCATGACTTAGGACTACATTACTTAAAAATTGTGAGTGTCTAAATCTTATACTAGTGTGGCAGATAAATGTTCATTACAACATCAGAACTTCAGTATGCTCAGCCAAGGGCAAACATTAAACAGGAATTTTAAGTACATATTTCCATAAAACCTTCAAGCTAATATCTAAGGAGCAGTAAAGAATACGTGGAGTTTGTCAAGCCTTTCTGACAAGGCTTGGTCTCCGCTGTCAAACTCTGGTAGTGGATGGATAGACCATCTGAAGGGTGATTTTTATAAATGGACTTGGAGTTAAACCTAGGTTTGGATCCTAGGCATTCCATCTGAGTAGCTAACTCTCTGGAGTTATAGTTCCTCTTATCGATAGTGGTATAATAATACACAACTTAAAGGTTTGTACCAAAAATATGATGATGATGTTGATAATGATGGTGATGATGATGATGGTGGTGGTGGTGGTGGTGGTGGTGGTGGTGGAACCCATGTATTGAGAATTCTCAGAAGGAAAACATAAAAATAGTGTGGTTTCTATGCTATTTTAAATCTCCCTTTCCTCTGAACATCTCAGATAGATTCTGAAATTTTCTGGTCAACTCCCATTTACATCACATCTCCTTCCTTCTCATCCTTCTGTTGCTTGGAGTACAAGAGACAAGATAGCAGGATAGCATTTGACACCCTCTTTTTTCTTCAGGACTACCTGCTCCAGTGTGATATATGCAGGGAAGAGGAAGAAGAATGAGGAATATGTAACTATTTAAATGACCATGATTGTTGACCTTTCTCTGTTGGGTCCCCTGCATTTTGGCCAACATATTTAGCAGGCATCCATAAGAGGCTGCATGAGCCTGCACAGGTCGCAATGTGAGTAGATACAGCCAAACAAGTGGGTGGGGTGAGCTTGATATACCAAGTGCTCTGCTCAATAAAGTGTGTGCTCTGGCATTGGGCTGCAACTACACAGAGTATGCCTTTTTGCAATTTTACAATTTCCTCTATGGACTACCAGTGGCCCTGGATATATGTAAGGTTTTTGGGCTAGTTGGGGCCTTACCGTTGTGTTTTTTCCTGATCTGGGAAACCTGCTCTAATTCTCCCTCTTCTACCTTTCTCTCAGATGTTTACCCTGGAAGAATTGATTGCCATTTTTGTCTGCTGTGTTCTCACTCAGTTCTGAAAGTTGGGAAAGATGGCAAGAATTCAAATCTGTTTACTCTCTCCTTTGTCCATTTGACCCACAGGATATTTTCAATCATTTGCATGGCAAATAGTGGAGTGAAAGCTATGGAATGGCTAAACTTCTTTCTCTCTTTTTCTCTCTCTCAAAACTTCACCTGACCAGCTCAGATAGCCATACAAGCAGCTCAACAATTGTGTGACCTAAGCAATTCTCCAAGAAAAGTATGAAATCTCAGACTCCCTTTCTTGTAGAAACTTTCAATATGTATGATGTTTTTTGTTGCTTTTTTAAAAACTCCCTCTATGTTTTACTGGGCCAAGGAGAAAAGGGTGGGGAAGAACCTTTTTATTCTCTTCTACAAAGAGAAAGGAAAAAGGAATGATATTTCACCATAAGGATTGCCAAAGACTCCCATCAATCCCATCTATGCTCTTTCACCTGTCTTTTGCTTACATAGACTGAGGGAGAACATCAGAACAGATGATCATAGAGTTTGCTGGCACTGATTCCGCTGTCTCTCAAAAGGTTGAGGAAAAGAATTTATAGTCAATGATTGGTAGTTTTCTTCAATTTAAAGACAATAGGAAAAGGACCAAACCAACAGGAACATCTCTTAACAAATAGATAAGTAAACTGTAAATGTTCAATTACTCTTTATGGAAACTGCATCTTAATATCTTTGGTTCAAAACATCCAGTTATTATATCTTTTTGCAATATTATAATGGGTATTGGTCTAATTGCCACGTGAAAAGCACATATTGCAATTAACACAGGCTTACATATAATATTATCTTTACGTCTAGATGGAAATTTTCAATTACCTAATTTACTGCCTCAAAGTTGTTCTAGAAATTAACTAGTCCAACTACCTATTCCAAAAAGGAAGTCTGACAGAAGATAACTATAATTAGGGCTTTTAAATATCTCAATTACATTTTGAGCACAGCTCAAAAATTTTGTCAAGGTGTTTTAATTTTCTAAAGGCTACCAAGGCACTACACCAGAAACAGGCTGGCTTTTACATGGGGATTTTTAATTTAAAAGCTTACAGTTATGAGGCTGAGAAAAATGTCCAAATAACGGCATCAGATGAAGCTCTCTCTCCAAAGACAAGGCTGCCAGTAATCCTGGACTCCTGTCACATGGTAGGTATCTTCCAGCCTCTGCCTTCTTCTACAGGCTTTTTTGCTATTAGCTTCTGGCTGAACTTGTGGTTTTCACTCTAAACTTCTGTGGCTTCCTCTCTGAGCTCCAGGGTCTTTACTTTCTGTGTCTCTCCATAGCCATTTCATTTATAAAGGACTCCAGTAAGAGGAGTCGCATCTTCCTGAAGTAATCTAGTCAAAGGCCCTTAACTGAAGTAATTTAATCAAAAGATTCCACCTACAATAGGTTCAAACCCACAAAAATGGAATAATTTAAGAAAATAATTTCCAGGGGTCCGCAGAAGCCCCAAACTACCATGCACAGTTTCATCACTTACTAGGTATGTGAATTCTAAAAACTCATTTTATCTCTCTAAGCCTCTGCTTCCTCATCCATAAAAATAGTATTCACAATAGCAGTAAAATAGGGGACATGTGCTGAAAGGTTAAAATAAGGAACTATAACTATATAATAACTTTATAAAGCTATACAGTCTATGGGAGATATGAGGTAAATACCTGAGATTTGTTTCATATATCATAGTTTACAAAATGTCTTCATACGTATTATCTCATTTAATTACCATTTAATCCCTCAGACAATAATGTGAGGCAGTTCCACAACTTCTATGGCACTGCTGTATTATACCACATTTCATCCACTTACTCAATGTGTCTCAATAAAGTACAGATATGGTACATCATTATAGAACATTTTTTCAGGTTATTGCCATGTATGTCTGGATGTGAATCTGTCATTTAATATCTAAAACATATAGGCTACAGTAACTACCAAGTCATAACCAACCATTCGGTAAGTTGTTTTTATATCATAAACTACTCCTCTCACTTATAAAATTACTCCAAATGCCTTTGTATCTGTACTTAATTTTTAATAATCTAATTCTTTGCCTTTCTTATATAGACACATTTTATTATACCCTATAATTTTCATATTTATATCAGAATATCTTAGATTGTATGTCTGAATGTCTTCTAAGGCTATGACAGCCACACAATGGGTTGGCTTAAACAAAGGGGATTCATTGACTCATTTCAGAGGCTAGAATGCTTGCTAACTTAGATGGCAGCTGTCCAGGTTTGAGTCTTTTGTAAACAGCAGAAAATTATGTTCTTAAATTAACCTATTCCTGTCTGTAAGCCTATAGTATATGGAAACTTTTGGTTAGATTCAGTTGAGGGACCTTTTAATTAGATCACTTTTGATTAGACTGCTTCCATTAAGGGCCTCTGATTACATTGTGGGACCCAGGGTAGGTACTAATCCTTTTACTGTAGTCCTATATAAACAGAGGATAGGACAGAGAAAGAGAGCTGCCATTTTACCCTTCCATGTGAGAGAGGACTCCAGGATTGCCTATAGGCACAGAGCAAGGGAGAAACTCTGAGAAGCTGAGAGAGAGGCAGGAGGCTGGTATCAGCAAAGATGCTGAAGCTGAAACAATGAGGAGAGGGAAGAAATGAGCCATATGCCTAATTGGTCATGGCTGAGCTCAGGGAGAATGTGAGCCTGGAGAAGAAGGCCACCAGCCACCATTTTGCCTTGCCACATCATAGTAGTCCAAGACCACCTGCACTGAACTTGGTGAGATAGCATCTCTTGATGATGCCTGGATTTGGACATTTTCACAGCATCAGAACTGTTAAGATTTTACCCTATTAATTCCCATTATAAAAGTCAAGCCATTTCTGGTATTTTGCATTGGCAGCCCTTAACAAACCAAAATAGTAGTGTTCTGGCTGGCTGGCAGTCCCTGGATTCCTTGGTTTTTCCTTGCTTTCCCATTACATGGTGCTGTCTTCACCTTTCTATTTTGGGTTCTTGCTGACTTCCAGCTTCTGGCTCCTCTCTGTGGTGTTTTCTGGCTATGTGTGAGTTTCCTCTGCTTTTAAAGGACTCCAATAACCCCATTTCAGTTGGACCACACCTGAACTAAAATAAGATCTCTAAGAGGTCCTATTTACAGTGAGTTCACATCCAAAGGTATACAGATTAATATTAAGAACATGTCTAAACTGGGGCACCATAATTCAATCCATCACACCGAATATCCAAGTTTATTGTAAATCATTGTAGCAAGAAATGCTAAAAAGAAGAGAGAATACCACAAATAGAAGGATAATGGATTAAGGGACAGAAGTCTGAGCTCTACCTGTAGATCCCTTATTTAGTTATTGCATGGCCCTTCAATTAGTCCTGGTGCCTGCTTTCTTGGTTGACCCACCCACCAATGCTGCTGCACTTTTTCACATCTGTCACTGCAGTTCCTGGGCTGTCTTTAATTTTTCTGTGTTTCAGTTAACTTATCTATAATCTGAAGAGAATGATATCTTATAAACAAGATCATAAACACTGAAATGCAAACATTAAATGTAAGATGCCTAACATTTTGAGTATGACATAAAAGGTGCTCAGATGATATTTTCTTTTTATAATTCTTTTTAAAATCTCCTACAATATGTAGACACATAAGGAACAGCTTTTTCCATCAATTTTATCAATATTATAATTTTCTTATTGAAACAGTATAAATCAAGAAATACAATAAAAATATCAAAAGATTATATCTTTTGGGAAAAAAACAAACATTGCCCTTTGCAATGAAAAACCAACACAATAACTTAGCCGTGTTTTACAAATGGTTTTATATACTTCATGCTTCCAGAACTAATGATAAATAACTCAATCATTTGACAATACCTACCTAGTCAATTACTTTCCTGACCAGTGTTAAGGATATGAAGTGTGACAAATAATAAACTAAGCAGAAATAGGGGCAGCTGTCTTGAAGAAGCATATATGGCTTTAGGACAACAGAGAAAATAATACTCAACAGAAGAATCATGCCTTAGTTGCATGTAATAATGCTGATTTTAAAGGATCTTTGTAGTCCTAGGTATAGTAGGTGAGTAAATTGGCTTTCAACTCCATTTCTTAAAGTTGAACAAGTTGCAGAATTTGACTAGACAAATGATGAAAGGAATTTAATGAAAATAAATTAGAAATTCTTCTTAAGTCTTTATTGATAAAAAAAATCCACTCAGTCTCTACCAGGTTTCCCTCCCAGCCTTATTAGAAGCATCTGGGGGCATATAGTTTTGCTTGATCTGTCCCACCCACGCTATTGGTCACTTGCATTTCTG
>PVKH010030191.1:0-12528 GCA_004027955.1 Chaetophractus vellerosus | reverse complement strand
CTAAACGAGAAAGCCAATGTCCAAGTTAGGTGTGTGGAATTATTTTCATTCATTTGCCATCCTGTTGTGTTAATACTGAATAAGCAGAGACAGCCTGGCTGGTGGTGAAAGATGGTGAGCCAGCCTCAGGTCTTTTTCTGGCCAGCCCTAAACCTCTGATTGCCACGTTTTCCTAATTTCCCATTTCCAGGGCATCACTAGAGTGACCTTCCTTGCTGAATATGATGCTCTGAATCTCCAAGATTTTCACATGCATTTGGAAGTGGGCAGCCAGGCGATTGTTTACAGGACTCCAAATGAACTGTGCACTCACTGCAACTTTGATAAACACACATTTCCTCCTTTTATCAGTGAGATTGCAGAATGTAAAGTATGAGTTTCCAGTTTTACTTATTCTCCTCAACCCTTTTCCTGTTTAAAAACTTAGACATACTAATTGGATGCTGATCTGTCCCTGCTTTTTATTCTCCTTACTGGTAGTTGACAGCTTATTCCAATACTTACCTAGGCAAGATTTGGCAAACCTTCAAAAATAAACTTTCCCAATATTCAACTTAAAGGAGATTCATCCCAAGGAATGTAATATGAACATAGCAGTAATGACTGCTAATCACTTTGCTTTTTATATTCCTTTAGGAGCACTGCTATTATCCAATATAGTTAAATAAAATGCTTATATATGAATCAACAGTGCTGCATTGCTTTTAGCAGCTATTGCTCACAATCAAGCTTTGCATAAATTAGAGTTAACTAAAATTGATTTTAATATGCTGTTTCTTTCTACAAAAGTGAACTAAAATATCTAGTTAACTATCCTGAATATTAAAAAGATATTACCTGACTTTTTTTTAAAAAAATCATCCTTGTGGTAGATGAAAAAAAATATTACAAATAAATTTTCTCACAGTTCACAACACTTTATATTAGATTTCCTTGAAATTGCATGTGACCTCTTCGTAGTCACAGCAGCACTTTGATTCTGTTGTAAACATTTTACAAGATCAGTGAAAAGCAATAGGTTTGTGTTTAATTTTTCCAAATTTGTGCATTTACTTCCTAGCAGATCTTACAGATTCTCTAAATTATCTAGTCCATTTATATAAACTGGTTCATAGGATTGTGCATTTAATGTTCATTAAAAAGGGTTGTTTTATTATGTTTAATGTATTATAAAACCATTATAAAAGCTTTCTGTTTATTTACATGCATTCAACATACCTACAAACTGCCTTGCCTCAGGAGGACACTAAGCAAAACTCATAAATTACTAATTTAAGAGAACAATACTCAAGTAGCATTTTGGTTAAGTGAATAAGTTAAAGGCTTAGAGTTAGTGGTAGCCACTTTAACAATGCTTTACTTTTGACTTTTATTGGCTGGAAATAACTTGTTAAACTGGTGCTTTTGTAATAAAATGAAATCTACATACCATATGAAGCCCCTTCCCCTCTTTTTGATTTATGAGTGGGTTGACATATTATTGAAAATTTTTTAACACTTTCACAGTTCTGCACTTTGATTTCAGAGAAGGCGCTAAACTCTCTGGAAGTTTGAGAGTGACAAAATGAGTTGTACACCTTTTTCCTAGGGAATTCGGGATTCTTTTTTAGAGACCTTAGTTTTATTATGGTATCTGAATTGTTGATTTACCTAAAATGTGGTATGGTGGTGTGATCTGATCACATTAACAGACTATCTTCTAATTTTATATATTATATTAGCTCTAGTTTGCTGGGTAATGGTGTTATAATTCTCATAGCTAATGTTAAGGGTTTCTTAATGGTTTCAGCAATGCAGGACATTATTTTTAAATTACCAAAATCAAATAATTTAATTTCTCTTTTCACTTTTGTAGTACATGTAGTGCTGAAAATTAAAATTTTTGGCCACTAAACAAGTGGGAGAAAAAATGTAGTGTAATAAGAAGCTTTGTGTTTTATAAACTATGTTTATTGGATGCATTGCAGACATTTATTTTTAAAAACCTTTGGCACTGTACTTAATTGAATTTAGTTTCAAAGAATTGTAACAGGATTGATGTGAGAGAACAGAAAATATATGGAAGCTTAATTGAATGCTCACCATATGTAATTATTACATTTGTGAGCATTGCCGTATGTAGCTGGTACTATTGCACAATAGCACAAAATGCACTTTTATGAGGAAAAACTTATTTGTCCTATTTTTCTTGAATTTGAGTTTTTATGTATAAGAAAATTACATTTTAAAAAGGTGAGAATTTTAATTTTGAGCCTTGTTTTTTGGCAGTGTTTTTGCTTTATGTGAGAGTGATTAATTTGTAGCTGTCGTTTTAACCAAAGAGTGGACAAATGGAATTGGCCTTTTAGACAAAAGTATGCAAACAGACCGCATTCTTTCTGTTCATAGAATTATGGAAGGATTGCATGAGGTGCCATATCCATTTTCCTATTGATTGTAACAGGATTCTATAGTGGGGTACTGTTTCCAATGGATAAGGAGGTGCTATGATTAGTTACCTTTTTCATTAAAGCACTACAAAGGGAAATGCAAAATGTGTGCAGTGCAGTGCTCTCAATTTGACATTTGTTTTTGCTCCGTTGACATTTGGTCTATTTTAGAGAAACATACTTTTTGTTTTTTCCCCTTATATTAGGCTTAGTAAATTTCCATGCTTTGACCCTTTAAAGAAATTGTACATTATTGACAGTTTTCTTTTTCTAGGCTTCTATTGTAAAGCTTCAAAGCTGATACAACAGTGCCCTCTATAGTCTTTTAGTGAGTAGGGATAAATGTAAATGATTTGGTATATTCAGGTAAGAGGCCAGATATTTAAATTTATTTTTTGCTCAGACAGGAGACCCCTTCTCTTCAGTAGACATTCTTGTTTTTCACTAGTGGCTTTACTTTAAACAAAGGAAACAAAAGACTATTCTGAGTTTTCATTTAGAATTATTGGCTACCTCTTGTTATCCAGTGGCAAATCTCAAGTGTTATCAGACGTTCATCAGAGTAATTTGAGATCGAAGGAATCTTACAAGCTGTACTGTCTCATGAAATATCTTTTTGAAGTTGAGCTCCAATAGAAGTATTTTTAAAAATAATTTGGTCCCTTTGTACTTGTTTCTTCATTTAATTAGAGCCTGAGTGGGCTGCCTAGAACTTAACTTTTACTTGTTCCTGAATTGCGTAACCCAGGCTTTATACATGACATTATTTAAATTCAAACCAAGGGAGTTACACAATGACTAAAGTATTTGTCATTCATTAGCATTGATTTACATTTTAGATTTCCTTTCTTTGCCTTTTGGTTACCTATTTGATTATGTATGTTGATAATTGAGTTTTCTTACTGTGAAATACAACTATATGTGAAATTATTAATTATAATAAGAGCAGACATCATATTTATATATGATTAGAAGAGAAAAATTACTTGGGCCAAGTTTGTTTTGCTTCTAAGAGTATTTTACATCTGTAAAATGGGAGTAAAAGCAGCTTACCTTTTGAGATTTTTAGATATTGTATATAAATTGCCCAGGTTGTTGTAGGTGCTCAGGTGGTAGCTGTTATTCTGAATCTCACAATGTGAAGGTAAATGGTTTTGTTTCATATTGGGGAAGATCTAATATAAATTTAGAACACATTTAGTACACTTTAAATTTCTAAAAATTACCTTATAACTTCTGGTAATTTATGTAAATCTGAAAGCTGCTGTTGTATCCCTCGGAATGTGAGCTAACAAAGTGAGAGGTATATTACTTTCAATTCTCTACCAACTTCATCCCCAAACTTTAAAAAGGCCAAGTTTAGAAACTTAGTTTTAGTAGACATTTAACCCACAAACCATTATTTGGCAACATGTGAATGTTGATAATAAATGAAAACTTTGAAAGAAAAAAAAAAGAGCTTTTTTTCCCTCCCTGTGTGTATCTGAGAGTACTCAGGAAATTTTTTCCTTTACCTGTGTTTTTAGTGGTAGTCTAAAGTCCTTATTCTTATTTTCTAGATTAATGACTTTTTCCACCCATCTGCAAAGAATAGAATATGTAAAATGATAAAAGTGGAGCATTTCTGGTTGAAGTGGAGATGGACCTACTGCCAAAAAACAAAAGTTTGAAAGTCATTTGGTACTGTTCTACATATATGTGTGTGTGTACACATGGATGTTCATAGACACAGCACAAACTTCCTTGTTGAATGCATGAGCCTTGTCTTTCTTTGGTTTGAATTCGCAGCACCTAATTCTACACCTGGCACATAAAAGATGCTCAGTTAGTGTGTGCTAAATACAGAATTTTTTGAAAATTAGCGTTCCAGTCTTATTGGTATAAAATGCACAATTTAATGTGGTAGTGTAATACTACAGCAATTCTTTCTCTGTGAACTGTTTAAATCTGGCACACTTCCAAAATAGTTCATCAATTAATTTTTTAATCAGACAGAACTTGTTTTAGTTACAAATAATAATGAGAAATTAATGAAAAAAATCTTCAGAACTTGCCTTTAAGTGATTAAAAGCTGTTGTAATCTGCAGTGATGAATTTAGCTCAGAATTCTCTTAATGACCTGATAAAAATAATCTTGCACAAAAAAAACTTGTTTTGAATTTTCTCAATCTTTTGGAACCACAAAAAATAAGCATTATCTCACTTATAAAGTTCTCATGTGTTTTTAATATTGATTTTGAGGAATCCTTGAATTTAATATTATGATAATCCACATATTCTTTCAGTATATCACTTGGATTAAAATTTAGAACTGCAAAAGTGTTTTTATTTTCTGATTATTATAAAGAAGGAACCAATGTTTTAAGTCAATAAAATGAAAATGAACTAGCTTTAAGTAAATCAAATATAGTATTTCTTTTTAAAATAATGACCAACCACAGTAAGAACCTTGTTTAAAATTAAATTCTAGCTTACAAAACTGACAAGATGCTGTCTACCAAAAAAATGAATAAGGTATTTTTTTTTTGCAATGAAAGTACCAAATTAAGAATCTGCTTAATTAAAATAGTGATAAATGTAGATTACATTACTGAAGACAGTGAATTACAGCTGCTCTGTCTGGTGAGAGCCTGCATAATTTACCAAGACTGTATAAAGAAGCAATGGAGCAGCCACTGCAGACTGTTAGAAGAAATATCCTGTTTATTCTACATACATTTCTTTTTTTAATTAAAATGTCAATGATTTTATAGCAATCCTCCAAAACAAAAATCCTTCTTTAAATTTTTTCAGGGTGGTAGAATATGAGGTGAGATCATTACTGTTGCTGGATGAAACAGATTAAACCTGAGGAAAAAAATAGCATTTTATTATTTTTTATTAATTCAGTTTTCTTTATTATGAGTTGATATTTAAGTATGTGATACTGTGTGTGTATATGTGTGTATATGTATACACACATAAACACATACATGAGTCTTGCATGAGAGAAATGTGGCAAAATCTTTGACTATATATTTTATTTAAAAATCTTTTGGAACCACAAGCAAGACTTGGGAGGAGCCAGAATTAATATTACTTACAAATAAAGATATAGATATGTAAACTGTGGAATTCTCAAGTTGGAGCAAATTTCTCATAGACATATACCAGAATCAGCTGGGTGGTATTTCATCCTCCATTCCATCACTGGATGTATAATACAGGATGTATGTTGCTCATATGAGTGTCTGGAGGCCACAAAAATGGTTGAGAATCCCTGTTATACTATATACTTTTATCCTTTAATGATAACCACTTATATCTTTGTAATGAAATATATTTAAGAAAATCAATGCTGTTTGTAATGAGAAATGGAGGTTGATTTTTTTTTTTTGTTTTTTGTTTTTGCCTGTGAGGGATACGTGAAGGACTCTTGGAGTCAGCCTTGCCTGTGTTCTAGGCTCCACCCCATGCTAGCGCTATGATATGACCTTGGCTTAGTTAACTTCTGTATGCCTTTGCTTTCACATTTGTAAAGTGGGGCTAATAATAGTACATACATCATAGGGTTTTTGTCAACATTTAATATGGGATAATTCATGTAAAGTAGTTCATATGTGTCATATATAGTCAGTAAATATTAAATATTACATTGTTATTGTTATTTGTCACTAGAAATAACACTTTCTCTTGCTTTGTGGCAATAGAGCATTGCTCATAGTTAACTTATAAGGTGTTTTCTGGCATGGTTTATCTGTTGGTCTTGTTCCTAGAGAAGTTAGCCATGCTCATCGATTTCTTTAGGCATAGTGTTGTAGAAATGCTGCTGCTCCCTATTGTCTTTGTTTTTTTGTTGTTGTTGTTGCTGTTTGTTTGTTTGTTTGTTTTTACCTAGTTCTTCATGTAATCAGCTGGTTTGACAATGCTGAATGTTATCTGAAATGTACATTTTAAGATGTCTGTTTTGGGCTTTGCTTTAGCTTGATACAGGTTTGAATTAATTGAATATTTCCCAGGGTTCAGTTTTTTTAAAGGAGTCTTTCAGGTGACATTTACTAAAAACTTCTGTACTAGGAAAGCTTTGCAGGCAGGAAATGGGCATATCACCAAGAGTTTTGAAAGTTTATTTGAGAAAACTATATGAGGATGAACTTCTTAAGATGATTTTATTCTATGTAGATTTTTTTCTTTGAGCTTCAATAAAATGATAAATGGAAGAGGTTGCAAAGATAAGAATTCAAACACTTTGTAACTATTATTTATGTTGTTTACATATGCTGTATAAGCTGTAGAATGTTAACATGCGTTTATTTTTTTACCTTGATATGTTCTAGGAATTTTTCTAGGTGCCAGAAATATAGATAATAAAGGCACAGTGTCTGTCTCAGTGACTTAGCACTTTGAATGTTAAGGGAGAAGGTTACTGCTGTTTATTAGTCAAAATCATTATTTGCGTTGAATTCTTTGCTCTTTTACAAATATTTCGTATTCCTTCTAGTTTACCTCTTTGTCCATCCTACCTGGTCTGGCCAGTGTTAGTTTCTTCTAAGAATGCTGTGGTTCCTAAGACTCAGTTATGCTCTACCTGTACCTGCTTGAGAATTATGCTTATGATTCTTGATTTAGTATATAATTTTAATACCTTGAAATTATTTATCAGTTTATTCTTAGTTGGTTTGTTCTTAGAATCTCTAGGTTTCTTCCAGAGATTAGTTAAGCTTCCCTTCTCTGCTCCCTCCAATAGATAGGAGATAATAATTACATATTAACATAGTTTTCTCAGTGCTTCCAACTCAGTACTGCTGCAAGATGTTTGCCAAAGTGAAGTAAGATTTGATACTAAAATTAAATCAAACTTCCAACCCAAGGCCACGGACTAGACACGATTTACTTTTCTGTTTTATATTAGTTGCTTTGGAAAGTCAGACATCCATCACCCCATATATTGGAAGCATCATCACATTTGTTTCAGGCAGTTCTTTGGGACTAACATGGACTAGATTCTATCAAAGACTAAGTAACATTTTATAAACTTTACTGTTACTATCAAGGAACCTTGTTTTCACTTTGTGTTCTTGTGCATTTATATGCAGAAATTTTGAATTTAGCTTCGAGTGGCTTGATTTCTCTGTCATGCTATTGTGCATATTGTTTCTTCCCAAACTGTTAATTGTATATATTTGAGACAAAACAGTGCTATATAAAAGATAAAAAAAAAATCCAGTGTGTGAATAGTTTCCATAGTAATATGTTCATGCTTTCTGCATTCTGGTTAATTAATAATTACTGAGTCCCTACTATGTGTAAAATGATGGTTATTCACTGAATTCTCTGCTTTTAATAATGGATTTAGTGTGATAATAAAGTTTCCTACTCTTTACCTCATGTTTTTTATTGACTTAGGATAAATTGGTCAAACAATCTGAAATATACATGTTACAGAAATGGTTATGATGCATTTACAACCAAGAAAAACATTTTTATAAAAAGTTAAGGGAAAAAGAAGTAAATTGCAGCTTACTATTATTAATTAATATACTAACTAAAATATTGTTTTATGAAAGATATAGCTTATGAATTGTACACATATTTGAGTGTATTATGTCCATTATCTGGACAGTTTAAAGATGTGTTTTAACAGTGTTTGGCAAAAAAATGAAAGAAAAGTTTTGTAGCTATCAACTCTGTATGATTTTGTATTAACTAGTTTCTTTCCTGATAGTCAACCCAAGACTTGGAATTACCCTCCTAAAACTAAATGTTATCATTTACTTTCTTAAATTTTTTACTGCAATTATTTGATGCCTTTGCATAGATAAATAAAAGTGGCATTAGATGATTTCCTCTTTGATTTCTTTGTCTAGTTACTAGACTATTTTAGATCTGACTTTGTACATTATTTTTTTTTGTTTGTTTTTATGCTTAAATATCTGCTTTTTTTGTCTGTCTTCCATCTCTCAGGAGGTCTGAAGAAAAAGCATCTTTCTTCTGAGATTAGGTTCTTGGTACTTCTCTTTCTGATGTGCATGCTTTCTTTATTCAGTGGATTGGTTTAATTGTAACCTTGCAGTATTCTGCCCCTTGTTCTTCTTGCCTTGTTTTCTAACTAAATTCTTACCTAAATTTCTTTTATACTTAGAAAAAAATCCTGTTTAAATTAAAGAAAATATATAAACTCATAAAAAGCATGAAGCTCTTACTCAGAATTCCATCAGAGTTAACATTTTGACATATTTCCCCACACTTATGTCACACACACACACACACGTGGGTATATATACATTTATATGCGATCATTTGTATATTCAACTTTGTATATTGATTTTTTAAACTTTAAAATACCAGAGGCATTTTTTCCATGCATGAAAATCTCTTTGTGAACATTTCATTTAATGACTACTTAATATTCCATCACGTGGCTATATAATAATTTCCTTAATGATTCCCTAATTTTGCATATTAGGTTGAATCTAATTTTTACTATAAATAATAGCATTTTGATATGAATAATAAATTATTGTCTACATTTGAAAATATATTTCCTTAGGATAGATTTTCAGCTGTATAATTAATGGATTGAAGTATATGATTATTTTTAAGGCCATTGATACTTATTGCCTACTTGATTTTCATGAATGATATACCTGCTTATGCTTACATTATTTATATTTCAAAATTCTAATCTTTGGTTAATATATCTGGAGCTTCAACTTGCAATTCTGTTTTTATAAAGTTCCTGACACTTGATGACTCTAAGTTGGGAGTAGCATTCTGCCCACTTTTGACTACATTTTATTCTTGGAACAAAACCAAAGAGATATGTTTTAAGAGCAACTCAGTCATGTAATGCAAGGCATAGGGTCACTTTTCCCCATTATTGTGAGAAGTCAGTTTTCAGAGATTTAAAGTGGCTATGTTGGTCAGATGGCCAGCTTGCAAAGTGGGCTGAATTTTGGTGTAATATATACGAATAATGTGCCATGTAGATGAATACACATACAGATTTAGATGCATATATGTTATTTTTAAAACAATTACAGATACAATGTTAATTATAATTTATTTTTTTCCAATAGGTTCTTTTTCTCTGACTAGCCATACCATGTTCTATAGGATACCAACTAATTTATTTTCTATTGGCATCATTAAGATTGGCAGTGTTTAGAAATGATTTCTAATTTTCTTTCAGTAAATAAAGTGGTAAAATATTGGATTAATCATAATAGATTAATCATTTCAGGCATATGCTTTTATAACAGGCATGTAATAGTTTAGATATATTTCACATACTACCAATTATTACTGCAGGTTTAAACCATTACTTTATGTCCCCTAAATCTTTCATAGAAAATTTTTTGTTTCTCTTTATTCTTAAAGCTTATATTAATGCTGTTAACAATTTCTATTATGGCATTAAAAACAAACTAAACTAAACTGTGGTGTGACTATTTTTAATATAGTACTGGGCTAGGTATTCTGATAGTAAGTTCATTTCTAAGAATAAAACAAATAATGTTTATTTTATGATAATTATTATTAAATGATTATTTAGCCTTTGGAAAAAAGAATATTAGATCACCTTCTTCGGATTTTTACTACCTTTTGCTATTGGTCTCTTTACTTTCCCAGAACTAATTCTTTCCATATTTACTTGCATTTTTAAGGGAATACGTGGCTTCGGGGATGCATTTTTAAAATTTTTTATATGTTTATATCTTGGTAGTTTCTTGTTAGTGATATGAAAAACGTTGCTACCACACTGACTTGGACATGTATGTGTAAGTGCGAGTGTGTGGGCGTGTTGTTGAGAGGGGATGTTTTTGCTCTGTTCCAAGCTGCTGTGTTCTTAATTTGTTTCTTCTACTTTTTATCTATGAACATATTGATGTATACACACTATGTATACTTTCATTGTTCATTGTTCCATTCTCCCCCTATTCTTTTTCTCTCACATTCTCATTCTGTCTTTCCTTTTCCTCTTTCTCTCACATACATGCATGCATATGCACATACACATATACAAATGAATTTTCATGTGTTAAAAACAAAGTTTGTAGGATCTATAGCTAAAGTTTAAAAATTTTAAATTTACTTAAATTTTCTCCCTGTTTTTTCTTTAATTATTTCAGTTACAGTCATCTGTAATAGTTATGTGTTTTTATGAGTACATGCTGTTTGGTCCTTCACTGTTTTATGTCTCTGGATGAAGAATAAATGGTGGAACCAGATAAATTTAACCCAGAGCATCTCAAACTTTAATATGCAGATGAATCATTTGGAGATCTTATTTGTTAATCCAGGTTCTGATTTAATGGATCCGAGTGGAGCCTGAGATTTTTCTAATAAATACTCTGGTGGTGCCAGTGTGACTGGACTCAGGCCATGCTTTCAGTAGTAAGGTTTTAGATGCTGGTTCCCAGCTAAACGAGAGTGTCATTTATTTAGAACACAAAGTTTTGGGTTTGAAAGTCAGTTTCTTCACACATTAGCTGCAAGAGTCTAATAACCACAAGAATTTGGGCAGTGCATTTTCTTTTAAAATCTAATTTGTCATATGTTTCCCCATTTGCTTTCTGAGTTAGAAAGTTTTAAAGCATGGTGATATAAAAGACCCGTGAGTCTTGGATCTTTTGTGATGGTGTCACACACAGCTTCCCTAATGTAGTTTGCTACTTAGTGTAGATTAATGATAGCATGTATTGAGCTTTATTTTTTGGTATTTAAATGTTATAGAATATTTATTTCTATGTGATACTTTTCTGTTGTTGTGGAGTGAGGGTGGGGTGGTGGGAGAGGGTGGTGAGAATGGGAGCAGGAATGGAGGCCCCAAGGCAAATCTGAGAACTAGCTTACTACAGAGAAATGCTTTTACTTTTTCTGTTTCTCATTTCTATGATTATCACTATGAGAATCATGGACAATTGGATTGAAATGAATTACCTGTTGAAAGTGGGAAAATTACCCAATGTATATGCAGAAGTTCTTTTTCCCATTGTGATTTTAAATAAGATGTCTTTCATGTCTTTTAAATAAAGAGAACTACACAGCTTGAGGTACAAAAATGGGCAGAGCTTTCAGCAATAAGAACATGTATCAGAACATGCATAGTGATTCAAAAATGGGCTGGTTTCAGGAGGAAGATGGCATGGATAAGTGCTGTAGGCTGGACTATTATTTGCAGTCCAATAGTCAAATGTGACCACCATCAAAACACTTGTGTTTTTTAAGCTGGTTATACTTGGTTTGCAAATATATATCTTGGCTTACAGTATTGAGAAAGAATGATCAAATTACCTAATGTGGTTGGTTCTTGAGGTGGTGGAAACCACATACTCGCTTATAAACTCTCAGAAAGAAAGATGGGGAGCCTTTCCCTTGCTAATAAGCACTGTGCTTGAAAATTAATTGTATTTTAATTTTTATTAAAAAATATCATCCAGCATGGATTTTGATTTTTCAGACGTTTTCAAACATTGTTTTAGGACTACTTGTAACATTGAAAGTTTCTTTCCAATCTTATCTATGTTCTTTCAATGAGTATAGATTGCCCTTTCTTTAGTCAGCGTACATTTAAAAAGCTTATGTTTTGCCACAATACAGTAGAATTATTTGTGGTAATGTTACAAGTCTCTAGACTGCATGAACATTATCCTGCTGTTTTATTGTTTTATAATGTAAAAGTAAATGCAAGCATTAAGAAATGTGCAGTGCTGTCAGGCTCCTTCAGGATTTAAGAAAATTGCCCTAAATATTGAAGAACTGAAAATAATCCTTCAGGTCGCAAAGAGCAGTTGTTATAATATTGCCTAGCATTTTGCTTTCTTTTTCTGTAACCATGTGGTGATTTGAGTCAATGTTGAAGAAACTCACATTTTATTTGATTCAACAAACTGCTATTGCCTTGTAAGAATTACATATAAAATGGCACAGATAAAAACAAGGAAAAAAGAGGATTCATTCTTAACTCTGCATAAGCCTAAATCATCGATCTGTGGTAATAGTAAAAAATGTACAGCCCAGCTTCTTGATCCAATTTGTGAATTTGATATAACAGGCACAAATAGTATGTGATAATCACAAAACTGAAATTATGTTGCACTCCAAGCTCTTCATAAAA
>PVKH010030190.1:0-12531 GCA_004027955.1 Chaetophractus vellerosus | reverse complement strand
TAGGGGAGGGGTGATTAAAAAATATATATATATTAACCAACTCATATATATATATACATATATATATATGAGTTGGTTAAAAGAAAAATAAATCAACTGAATACTAATTACAGAAAAAAAAAACATTTAAAAAGTTTAAAATGGCAAATCAGGGGCCGGCTGTATAGCTCAGTGGATAAGAGCGCCGGTACACCACATGGGAGGCCCCAGGTTCAGTTCCCGGGGACCTCTCCAAGCGGGCAGACGGCCTTGAGAAAGGCAAGCCGCCGCAGGCTGGGCGAAGCCGCTGTGGGCAAGGCAAAAAGTCGCCACAGACAGGGCGGAGTCGCCACAGGCATGGCAAGTCACCCGTGAAACACGGAGCCGCCACCTGCGAATCACGGAGCTGAGCAGCCCATAAAACACGGAGCTGTGCTGCCCACAAAACACGGAGCGGAGCTGTCCATGAAACGGAATGGAGCCACCCACAAGCAGGGCGAGCTGCCTGCATGGAGGGCCAACTCGGCGCATCACCGCAAAGACGGGGGTAGACAAGAATCAGACATAGAAGAACACAGAAGAATGGACACACAGCAAGAGCAAGCAGAAGGGGGGGGGGATATGTAATAAAAAAATAAAATAAAATAAAATAAAAAATCTTTAAAAAAATAAAATAAAATGGCAAATCAAAGGCAAAATTCCAACAGTGAGGAAAGAAATTAAAAACTGTTTCAACAACTAGATATCAAATATAAGTACTTGGCTCCAGGTATAGGTACATCAAGGATTTAATAAAAATGGAAAATTTTATTCCTTTAATAGAAAGGAATTAAAACACGACTACTTTATGAATATAAAGTAAAATGGCATTTTTTTCCTGTAAATGATATAACCCTGCCCAAAGACAGAAGACTGGGATAGATCTTTCACATTCTCTTTGAAATACAGACACTATAAATTTTAATGCTTGCTGGTATAAGTAATTAGGATAAGTCATAACTGCTTTGACACTAAGGTTTGAAATATAATTTTGAAAAGATATGACATAAAAATATTGCCCTAGTAAGTGTAAAATAACTTTTATACTAGGAAAAATGCTGAAAATCAACATATTTATTGAAAAAAAAAATCCTATTTAGGAATCACTGGGTGTGGAAGGCAGCTTTGAAGACAGCCCGGAGACAGCCTCCAACGAGCCCCACCTCCTAGTATTTATATCCTTGTGGAATCCCCCTGCGTTTACTGTAGAATGGACCTAGTAATTCACTTTAAAGGAAAGGAACGCAACAAAAGTGTTGGGATGTAACTTCTGATATTAGGTTACAAAAAGACTGGTGTCCAGGGAACCGGCTGTGGCTCAATTGGTAGGGGTCCGGGTTACCACATGGGAGGCCCTGGGTTTGGTTCCCGGGGCCTCCTGGTGAAGGCTAGCCGCCGCGCGGCGAGCTGCATCAGCGGGATGGCGCGGCAGGGCGAGACAAGCAGACATAGAAAAACATAAAAGAGCAAATGAATGCAGCGAGCACAAGCAGCAAGGGGGGGATATATAAATAAATAAAAATAAATCTTTAAAAAAAAAAAAAAGACTGGTGTCCATCTTAGGTGCTCTTGTAACCTCTTTTTTCACTTGCTCTTTGGGAAGTCAATTTCCATGTTATAATCTGCCCTTCAGAGAGGCTCATGCAGCTTGAAATTGAAGGATGCCACTGGCCAACAGCCAGAGTAATTGAGGCCCATGTGAGCGAGTCTGGAAGTGGATGTTCCTCCAACTGAACCTTTGTATGAGCCTGTAGCCCTTGCTAACAGTTTGACTGCAACTGCAGGAGACCTTGAACCCTAGCACCCAGCAAGGCCCTTCCAAGGTATATATTCCTGACCCATAAACACTATGAGGTAATAAATGTTTATTGTTCTAAGCTGTGTTGGGGGTAATGTAGAGAGAGGTAATTAATACACTGTGCAAGGCTTTGGAGTCCTGATCCCAAGGATTTGCGTTGGAAAACTGAATAGAGGATTGGGAGAAAACAATCTAAACATGAGTTTGGTACATTCTTTCATAAGGAGAAAAAAAAAACAAACAAACACATTATCTCAGCAAAATGAATACCCCTAAAAGATACACTTAAAATTTACCAAACTACTTACATATGGCTATTATGAAAAATGCAAAGGAGCATGCATTCCTAAACACAAATCTGAGCATGCCCTTGCCTTCTTGAAAAGGGAAGCATACTCTAATGTTCTTAGAGTAACTTTCAGACACTTTAATATGGCCAAAATACCCTGGCTTGGCATGGCCACTGTTAATCTGTCTGGATTGACCCTTAGCTGATCCTTTTATCATGTTCCATGCAGCAACCCCAGTGAAACTTCATGAGTTAATATCCTAATTTCTGCACAACCTTCAGGGTTCAGCTTCACTTTCTCTGAGAGGTATCCCTAAGCCCCAGCCTCCCAGTCCTGCCCTGCCTCACACCAGCCACTTCTGCCTTAGGTGTCCCTCCTCTGTGCTCCCTCTGGGGTACCCGATTCCAGCTCATCATTAAATCTGTAAAACTTCTTGTGTAACAGAAAGTGAAATAAAATGTGATTTACAGGAAAAAAAAAAAAAACAAAAACATGACTACTGAAGAAAAAGAGGATCATCCAAGATAAAGTAGATGGGCTCATATTTGTATTTTTAAAGAAAATATTAAAAAGTAACAATATAGAATAAAACATAATAAAAAAGACTATTTCCCAAAAATACATAATGAATACTAATATGTAAAGGGGTTAATAATTTTTTTTTGTTAATAATTTTTTGAAAAACAACAAAGAATATTCCATGTCACCAGTTATTAAAGAAAAGGAAAGCATAAGATTACCCATAAAATTAACAAAGATAAAATAATGGATTCCATCTTAAAAAGTGAAAATTCCATGTTGGAGAAACTATGAGAAACAGGCATGTTTACTAAGGTGCCAAAACATTGTGAAAGAGACCAATACTTAGTGAAAGAACTCTGGCCTTAACAAAGGAAGCTATGAAATTCCTTATTTCCACTTTAGAAATGTAACTCAAGGAAATAATTCTAAACATCGTGTCATTTTGATCAAAGTACAATGTTTTGAGGCATATTATTCATAAGAGTTCAAAATTGGGAAAAAACTCTACATGCCCTTCATAGGAGAGTATTTTTTTTTAAATACCTCAATTTCATTGAACCTTTTATGTTCAGTATAAATTATAAATGTATGCATGACAACACTGTATTCTATTGAGATCTGTGAACCCAAAATACTTGAGAAGTAAGTAGAGCCCACAGTGGATGTGTGTTAAGACAATACACAAAATATATCTATGAACTCTGAGAAGGATCAGAATTCAATTTAGAATGGCATAATTAGTTGAAATATTAAACTGACTAGATATTAAATTCATTAAATCTTAGATCTATCACTAAAGAAAATCCAAACAATAAAAAAGCTGTGTCTAGCTTCCTGTTTTGTATTTCAGTTTTTTATGCTGTGTCTTCCTGATCTATTTCCCAGATGATAAAACTGTTGGAGGGCCGGCTCGATAGCCCACTGGATAGGGCGCCAGCATACCACATGGGAGGCCCCGGGTTCGGTTCCCAGGGACCTCTCCTAGCGGGCAGACCGCCTTGAGAATGGCAAGCCACCATGGGCGGGCCAGAGCCGCCGTGGGCAGGGCAAAAAGCTGCCACGGACAGGGCAAAAAGCCGCCACGGGCAGGGCAGGTCGCCCGCGAATGGAGCGCAGCCAGCCACCCGCGAACTGAAGCAAGAGCCGGCCGTGAATAGAAGCAGAAGCCGCCCACAAGCAGGGGAAAGCCGCGCCTGCACAGTGACCAAGTCTCGACGTGTCGCCGCAACGGGGGGGAAGGGGAGATATGTAATAAAATAAATAAATCTTTAAAAAAAAAAAAAAAAAACTGTTAGAAATTATTAAGCCTCCTCAGGGTCTCTAATGCCTCCCCCAGGGAAATGTGCTGCCATGTAGCCTGCAAAGCCTGTAGTAACAGTAAAGCTCCCTAAGGACAAGGGGTGGAGTCCCAGGGGCTCCAATGCTTACTTTCCAATGGGAGAATTATTCATTTCAATAAAGCACAGAAACACACTGCTGATGGAGCAAATGGGGCAGTTGTAACAACAGCTGTATCCTCTACCTTTCTTATCACAAATCATATAACTCCACAAAGGATATCCAGAGATTACCTCCTGAAGGGATGTGGCCCCAATAGAGAGCCTAAAAAGAAACCATGTCTGCTTGACAATTTTTGTCGTCTTCTCTTCCTTCTTTTACTTCAATTCTCACAACAAATGTGCCATTACAAACAGTGCACAGCCAGGGCTAATGCGTGGTTCTCAGTGTGACTGTGGACCAGCACCCCTGGCATCACCAGGGAACTTGTTAGAAAGGTGCATGCTCATGCTCCACCCCAGCCCTACTGAACCAGAAACTCAGGGTGTGCAACCCAACAAGCTGTATTTCAACAAATCCTCCAAATGAATTGGAAAATCCCAGCCTTTCCTACAAGTCCACAGGTGACCCTGGTTTCTCTGTAGCTGCTTTCCACAGCTAGCCTACCTATTTTTGAAGCTGCACTTCAGGGCACCTTTAAAAAGTTGAACATTTCTGTGAATCCCAATCCCAAGTAAACAGAAACCCATTTACATTCTTTATAAACAGGTAAAATGACTAAAAAACTAAGGCTTGGAATTGGATCTGAATTCCAAGTTTAGCATTCAATGTCTAGAATAAAAAAATATATATCAAAGCAATCTGGGCTCAATTTTTTAAAAAACCATATTATATATATGTGTGTGTGTGTGTATGTGTGTATATATATTTTAAGGTTTATTTTATTTATTTCTTCCCCCACCCCGCTGTCTGTGCCTGCTGTCTGCTCTCTATGCCCATTCATCATGTGCTCTGTGTCCACTTGTCTGCTCTTTATGAGGCACCAGGGACCGAACCTAGGACCTCCCATGTGGGAGAGAGGTGTGCTCAATCACTTGAGCCACCTCCGTTCCCTGCATTGTTGTCTCTCTCATTGTGTTTCCTCTTTATGTCTCCTTGTTGCATCATCTTGTTACATCAGCTCACCACGCCAGCCCATTGCACCACCCTGTCAGGTCAGCTTGCAGTCTTCTCTAGGAGGCACTGGGAACCAAACCCAAGATCTCTCATGTGGTAGGCGGGCATCCAAATGATTGAGCCACAAGCACTTCCCTAATGTATTTTTTGACTCTTAATAGATATTTTAAGAATTGTTAAATCTAGGTTATGGGTATATGGGAGTTTTTCAATACCATTCTTTCCATTTTCCTTATGTAAGAGGCTTTTCAGAATATAAAGAAAAATTAAAAAGAAAAAAAATTAGGTGATGACAACTGAAGAAATGCAGTTTAAAAATTCTATAAAGATTTTCTCAAGATGTTGATGACAAATTTTCCCCATCTTTAGCCAATAAATATACCTGATACAAAGATGGCCAAAGGGTGAAAAATTAAGGAGGAAACTAGAACTTAATAAACCTGGAGAAGAAGTCAATGTGAAGAAGGGATACTTTACTAGAAAGCAACAGGTTATTACCATATTATCCTTGGCTCTACTTTGGTCCTATTTCTTTACCTTCCTTCTCCAACACACCATCTCTACAAACTGCTAATATCCTACTCCACATCCCTTAATTCCAACATACCCCCTCCCCCAGCACCACCTCCTGGTAATGCACACCTTTATGATCCACTCTGCTCAGAGACAATCCAGGACGAAGATTGCGATTGATGATCTCAATTAAATCTTCCCGGCTTGTGCTCTGAGGGCACCATATTTCAGTAAATCGATTTCTTAAGGCAGGAGAAAGCTACAAAGAACACAAATTCCAATATGAATTTAAAACCTATGAAGAGACCTAGAGAACAATCTCTTTGAAAGAACATTAGCTATGCGTCTGGCAAGTACTAGATACATCTTGTCTTACCTCTGCTACTAGAAACCACTTACTGGAGACTCCTCTGTCCTGACTCCTTACATACCTCCTCTTATTAATCCCCACCGCCCCCTTCAAATCAGTATTATCATCACTCGTGCAGAGTTTCATGGTCTTATACAAGCAGGATTCCAGTCCCTGGAAGTGACTTCCAGTCGGCACTCTTTCCTCAGACATAGGCTCTTCCTTTACTTTATCATCAGTAGCATTAACAATGTTTTGGAGGAAATAAACAGCTATCTTCCCATCGGGAACTGCTGCCTGAAGTAGAAGCAAATATTTCTTTCATGTGGCTGAGCGGGAGTGAAATTATAAGGAGCTCAATGTTTAAGCTCTTGTGTAACAAAGAATCATCTAGCCCCCAGACTCCTCTTAACCCTCCCCTGCTGATCTTTCAGATGTTTACAATGACACATGCATGAAATTATTAAGCCAGCACTGTTTTTCTGCTTACCTGACTGTAAACTCCACAAAAGGCCCAGGCCCAGGCACAGGGCCTGAACTCAGGAAAGCTCGATAAAGACCTAACGAATGCTAAAGCGGTCCTCATCGCCATCCATGACAAGCAGCAATGCTGGTGCTCAGGATCCTGCCTCACTCTGCTTGGTAAGCACTAAAATCAAGCAGTAGCTTCTCCTTAGGTAAAGACCGGCAACCTACGTCTTAAGTTACACTTAAGCTAGCCTGAGAGGCAAGTTAACATATACCATCTTGAAATCAGTTCTATAGTATGAACCTGTCAGTGAGCCAGTTTTTATTTTGAGTGTGAAACTGTAATAAATTTTACTTTTTCATCATGGCATTTCTTGGCTCACAGTGATAATTTTTCTTCATATGCTACTGAGGAAAATTGGGCCCTAAACATCACGTTCACATTTCAGGCAACCACCAACTTCAGTTACCAAGAATCTGATTTGCCTTCATTCAAGATCAACCCCTCTGTTTCTTTACATCATCCCTGACCTTTAACCTCACTATTCTTTTACTAACTTAGACCAGGACCCTACATAAAATGCTGACCTCTCCACCAAAAGGCTTTGTGAGGCTAAAAGCCACAGGGTTGTTGGTTCCCGACTGCATCCAAACGTGACCCTCTGAACAGAAGGAACCACCTCTGTCCTTTACCAAGTCTGGCATAAGCTTTAAGAAACAAAAATGTTCCAACTGTAAAACCTTGTCCTTCTATCTCACTGGCTGCAGCAACTCCCAGAAGGTTCCTGGCTGTAGTGTTTTTTATTGATGTTGTTTTTGTCACTTTAAAAACACTCAAAAAGTCAGACTAATACTGCAGACTCTGGAAGTGGCACTTGAGTTCAGATTTCAGTTCCAACTTTTCTGTAAAACTGTAATAATTTTTCTTCACAGGCTCTTGTGAGCATTTGTTAGAGTAACATATATAAAGGGACTGAAACGTTGAAAAAAATTTCATTCACATACAGGGAGATGTCAAATAAGGAAATGTTTACCTGTCAGAATTATTTTTTAAATCCAATAGCGAATCTACAATCACCATTTTAGAATAGTAATTCTGGATTTTTGCCTTTTACCCAGTTTTTACCCAATATACAATACCAAAGCCATTTTTACACACTGTATTTAAATTAGTTGAGTTCAAAAAACAAAAAAAAAATATGCTTCAGGAAACAGAGTTATACCTCTTTTTTTCCAAAGTCACCACCAGGGTTCATGGTTGCTAAGATACGGAATTTCTTCCCAGCAGTCAACAGCTCTACCTCATTGTCCTTGTCCTCTAGGCTGCCTTTTTCAGCTAATACCAGAGACTTTTCCACTTCAAGGACACTTAAAAAAAAAAAAAAAAAACAGAAAAAATGAAGAGACTAAGATTAGCAACAGCTTATATATTCTTTCCATTTTTCAGGCTTCAATGTTCTTTAAAATGAAAAGAAAGTTATCTCTTCTGAGCTTTCACTTTAGTTAACAGTTTCCTACCACAAAGCTAAAAAATGACTCACTGTCCCAATTCCTCTGAAATAGAATAATATTTCTGATCAAGTGAAAAAGAACACCCTTTTCTACTTATACTCTGTTAAGACATTTGTCTTGAAAATGGGTGTCTTGAAATCAAATGTTTGAAACACCATTACTCCTAATAGCCAAAAGGTGGAAAACAACCCAAATATCCATCACTGGTAAACAGATAAACATATCTAACACAATGGAAAAGTATTAGGATTAACAAGGAACAAAATACTGACACATGCATGCTACAATATGGATGAATCTCAAAAACATAAATAAAAAGTAAAGGAAACTAGAAACAAGAGACCACTTACATGAGATATCCAGAAAAGTCAAATCAACCGAAAGTATCTTAGTGGTTGGCTGGGGCAGGGGGTGGAATCAGGGATTAAGTATAAATAGGCAGAAGAAACAAACAAATAAATAAAGTGTAAATAGGCATGAAGAATTCTACTGGGATAAAGGAAATGTTCATAAACTGGATGATGGTGATTGCAAACTAGGTAAATTTACTTGGTGAATTGTACATTTTAAATGGGTAGATTTTATGATAAATTATAGCTCATTAAAGTTGTTAAAATAGAGAGAGAAAAATGAGCATTGCCATATCAAAACTCATATTGGTCTGAGGTCTTGAGATGCCTTGTAGCCATAAGATCCCAGATTCTAATTCTAGTTCTTGCAAAAACTTAAGATAATGGGCACAAATTTGCCATAAAAACTATTTTAATTTAGGCTTATTGGTTTTAGCCCTGCCATTCCACAGCCCCATCTTTCTGATTACTGATAGCAAAAAGAAAAAACAAGTATGTCTCTTAAAGGAGTGCTGGAGCAAAAAAAGTAATCATTCATCCTCATTTTCAAACATTTTCTATGTACCTAACAAGGTGCATTTACTGTACACAAGAATTAATATCTCTAAAAACCAGACTGCAAGCATATCAAGCACAGGCTGCGCTCTCGCACGTGTGTACCTGTTGAGTCGTTCCAAGACAGAGTCATCAGCCAGTGAGATCTCATCCAGGAGGAAAAAGCCATCCTCCTTCATGGCCAGAACCAGAGGCCCATCATGCCACTCAAAAAGCCTTGATGTGTCGATTTCCTCCTACAATTTGGAAAAGAATGGGTGGGGAGGGGATTAAAGGGCCAGTGAATCCACAGGACAACACACAGACAGCTAGTTGGTGTCAGCTAAAGGGAAGTAAACATTGCACAGGATGGAAGGGTCTGAGAACAGGGGACAGAACCTGTAGGCCAGGATGCCCTTGTAGACTAGCAGAAATCTAAAGAAAAGATATTCATTCACAATCAGGCTGGAACCTAGAATCTAGGACCCCTGCCCCCCTCCATGAACAAAATCCCACAGTTGATTCATGCACACAAGCAAATGTAGTTCTTTAAATGCAAGACCACATCATCTGCTACAAGACAAACCTTCTCCTTCTGCATCTGTCTCACCGGCCGCAGCCCTCCCAGGAAGTCTGATGTCTCCATATGTAAGTGGCAATTAACTGAGTATAACTTCTGATTTGCCAATGCTGCAAACACCTGACAGATCGTAGTTTTCCCACACCTGTTATTGAGATACACCAGTTTAACAAAGAGCATGTCCTCCAAAAAACACCCACAAATACACCAGTCAGCAAAAGAAAGCAGCTGTGGTGAAGGCTTCCCTGCACAACAGACAATCCTGGCCAACGCAGGCCGTTCCTTAAAACACTAGCATTCTCCCATGTCCTTTATCCAGATGGCATGCACTGCACTCATTCCACCCTTTCCTATTCTACCAACAACCACTAAGGAGTGGGAAAGGAACCTAATCCTTAGGGACTTTTCATCTGTTCTCCTCCACACCTACAGAATGAATCTCACTGTTAAACAGGAAAAAACACCTCATAATGATGATGATGCAAGAAATCAGATGGAAGGAAGGGAGGGAAGGAGGGAAGGGAAGGAAATAAATAATAAATAATGCTTTCCTGATGAGTACTTCAGAGACAAGGCAAGTAATCCTATGGGATTGAAGCCTTATAACAAGTTATTGTCACAGAACTTACCCAGTGTCTCCAACCAGCAGCACTGGTTCACCAAATTCCAACGCCCTTCCCACCAGCATCGCCAGTCTCCGCATACCCTCAGTCCACACGACGTGGCTGAATTTGGACTCCAATATGGATATCTGAGTAGATAATTTACCTGGTCAAGGCAAAATAAATGTTTAGGGTTTTAATATCAGTACAACACAAATCATTTTCCTGTGGGGTTTTTGGCATACTCACTCAGCAATTTTTGGACATTTTCTTTGGAGAAAAGAAATTGAGGACACAATCTCTTCTTGAAATGCTTTTCAAGGACTTCCTGAATCACATCAGCCTCCTCCTGCTTCCTGACTCGTCCAGCCAGAAGCATAAAACCTTAAAAAAAAAAAAATCAAAAGTATATTAAAACTAACTACATGCCTCCCCTGTGCCCCAGCAACATTATGCCCATATACCAAACATAAATTAATGTATGTGTGCACCAAAAGACATATACAAGATTACGCAGAGAAGCTTTATTCATAACAGCTAAAAACGAAAAAATTCAAATGTCCCTCACAAAAGAAAAGATAACTAAATTATGGTATCCCCACACAAGGGGTTACCACACAATAATTTTTTTTAAAAAAAGAATGAAGTCCTGACACACATAAAAGCATGGTTGAATCTCACATTCGGCTATGTGATAGAAGCCAGACGCAAAAGAGTACACACTGAGTGTCAAAAGAGTCGTGAAAATAAAATATGACAGATAAAATCCAAATATAAAGGAATAAACTTAACCAACGATGTAAAGCACTTGTATTCAGCTAGAGTAGATGTACATCACTATTGCAGGGCGACGGGAATGTGGAGAAGCACGGGAGGAATACAACTGGAGTGACCTACGGACTGTGGTTAACAGCAATAATGTAATATGCTTGCATCTATGCCAAAGATGTACTGTGTTGATAATGGGGGAGTATGGAAAATGTGTGCCAAATGTATGCTATGGACCTGCTAATAATCGGATGATATTATCTCATAATCTGTAACAAATGTTCCACCACAGTGTGGTGTGTTGATAGAGAGGTGTTGTTTGGGAATTCTGCACATGGGAATGATTGTTTTGTACGTTTATAACTTCTGTCATAAAAATATATTTAAAAAATAATAATAAGGGGATTGGGGGGAAAATACACCAAATATAAGGACTATAATTAGTAGTAAGATTTTGACAATATTCTTTCATAATTTGTAACAAATGTCTCACGACAAGGCAAGATGTGGGTGGAGGGTTGATGTATGGGACCCCTGTATGGTGTTATGAATGTTTGCTTTGTAAGTTCACAATTTTTACTATACACTTATTGTTTAGTATGTTCATGTATAAATGATATAAAAATAATAGTAATAATAGGGTGGGTGTGGGAAAAATACTTTGGTTAGTAGTAATATTTTGAGGATGCTTTTTAATCATTAGTTAAAAATGTTGATCAACAATGCAAGATATTGGTGGTAGGGTGAGGGATGATGTTATGTATGTTTGTTTTGTAAGTTCACAAGTATTGCTATATACTTATTGTTTACGTATGATCATGTATGAGTGATATACTTCAATAAATTTTTAAAAAAAGAGTACCTACTGTAATGATGCCATGTAAATGAACTCAAACACCAGGCAAAACTCCATCAATGGTAATAAAAATCATAGTAGCTACCTTTAGGGGAGGTAACTGACTGGCAAGAGACATGAAGGAACTTCCTAAGGTGCGGAAATATGCAAAATCTTGGTGTAGTTGGTGACTTGCAGGAATGGGTACATATAAAGGTAAAAATTCATTGAGCTGCATGTGAAATATTAGCATACTCCAACCACTTTACTGTATGTTAAATCAATACAATAAAAAAGTGTTTTAAAAATGTGTTCTTCCCTTTATATGCCTTACCAGTGAACACATGAAAATAAAACTCTAATGGTCTTGTTTTTTTTATTTTTATCTGTCCTTACTTATTAATTACTCCATTGATGACTCTTCAGCACTTTTCCTATCAGAAGACTCTGAAATGCATTCTATTCTATCACTTAAAGGAAAATGTAAATTCTCCCTATGGATTAAACCAAAATTTCCAAACCTGAATCTCAGACAACAAAACTGACTTCTCTCGTAACTCTGCTATGATGTGACAGACCTATCCATTTTCAGTATGTATCTAAGGCACAAGCAGGAGAACCAACCACACTGATGAGTTGCAGATAAATGGTCCACAAATCTATCAGCTCTCAACTTCCTGAACTCCCAAAGGGGTTGTTCCCATAGCCTGACTCCCACATGTGGCCACCTCAAGCAAAATCAGGACCACTGCGCCCGCGGATGGAGCGCAGCCAGCCACCCGCGAACTGAAAGCCGGCCGTGAACGGACGCAGAGACCGCCCACAAGCGCGGAAAGCCGCGCCTGCGCAGTGACCACTCTCGGCGCGTCGCCGCAGCGGGGGGAAGGGGAGATATGTAATAAAATAAATAAATCTTTAAAAAAAAAAAAAAAAGGGCC
>PVKH010030188.1:0-12532 GCA_004027955.1 Chaetophractus vellerosus | reverse complement strand
CTGTCATTCAGTTCTCATAATGACCCTATAAGATAGGTACTATTATTATCCCCCGTTTTGGAGATTGGGAAACTGAGGCACAGAGAGAATGAGTTACTTGCTCAAGGTCACCCAGCTAGTTAAGTACATGGTAGAGCTGAATTCAAACTCAGATCTGACTGCACATAAATCTGGCCACATTACCCTCCTGTTTAAAATCCTCCATCAATCAGCTTCTGCCTGCCTGTCACAGCCTCTCAGAGCCACTGTTCACTGAGCTCTTCCACAGGCCGGGCCCTAAGCTGCATGACTTCCCAACCAGCCATCTCAACATCCCAGTGAGGCAGGCGCTGACTAGCAGTAAGTGGTTATGGACCGAAGGGTCTCACTTTGTTGTCAAACTGTTTAACCATTGAACTAAAACCCCTCTTATTTGCTCCTTGATTGATTCATTCAGCAAATCCAAATCAACCACCAAAATCACATGGAGCCATGTGCTTCACATGCCATCTCACTCACTTGACAACTCTCTCGCCCCCAGGATTTCTCTGCATCTAGCCAGCCCAGTACCAGGGACTCGCACGGGGAGAGTGAAGCTCCAGCTGGGCTTCTAGCACGCTGGTGCTGTCTCACCCTCGTCTTAGTGCTGCTCGGCATTCCTGTGTCCTGTCCCCGGTCGCTCAGTGGCTGTTCTCAGAGCCCTCCTACCTTGGCTGTCCTTTTCAGTTCTGCTATACCTCCACCCCTCCTCCCCACAGGAATCGCATATCCAGCCCCACAGGGAAAATACTCTCAACTTCCCAGGCCCTACCCTAAAAACGTTCCTGTATCCCATCCATCCCTACATCCCCCTCTGCCATCCTTCCCATTGCTCCCTTGTTCAAGGTCAACTTTCTCCCATGTTCTCTTTGGGGTTTTTTTGTTTGTTTGTTTTAGGAGGCACCAGGGATTGAACCTGGGACCTCCTACATAGGAAGCAGGCTACACTGAGCTACATCTGCTCCCTTTCTCCTATGTTCTGGATACCATCTCCTTCCACCTTCTCAGGAACTGTCTCCTTTCATTTGTCTCCTCTCTCAACTCTTTACTGGATACTCCTTGCACGTCTATAATTTGTTCAGGTCTTTCTCACCTTAAAAAAATAAAAGCCCTCCCTTTAAGCTTATGTTCGCCCTCTCTCCTTCCCTTCTCTTTTGAGTTTTTAGAAAAAGTCACCACCTATGCTAGCATCTCCATGTTTTCTGCTTCCACTTCTCAGTCCTCTCCAGTCTGGCTTCCAAACACATCCCCTCCTGGCAGTGACCTCCTGATTCTAATCCAGTGGACTCAACCTCTGGCCTCCCTTTCAAGGTACAATTTGTCAGCAAATATCTCATGAGCATGTACTGTGTACCAGGCACAATGCTAGGTTCTAGGGATAGTCCCCAGTTCTTACAAACTCATGGCCTAAAACCTGGGAAGCTCCCTTGATTCCTCCATCTCTTTTGCTTTTTGTATTCAATCATTCACCCTCCAAATCTGTTGATTCTCCCTTCTAAAAAAAATTCTTGCTTGGATTATTTCAGCAGCTTTTTACCTCTCTGCTCCAGTCAGGTCTCCCTCCAGTTCCTTCTCCACATTTATATCCAAAGGAATCATCCTACAATGGCCATCTGGTTGCTTCATTCTCATGCTCAGTGGTTCCCCATTTCCTGCATGCAGTGGTTCTCCAGGTAGGATCCCCAGACCAGCAGTGTCAACATCACCTGGAGATTTTTCAGAAATACATTTCTCAGGCCCCATCCTGGGCCTTCTGGATGAGACACTCTGGGGGTGGGCCCAGCAGTTTGTTTTAATAAGCCCTCCAGGTGGTTTGGGTAGAGGGTCCCTTGTGAGCCACTGGCCTGCAGGATAAAATTCAAACCCTGTAGCTTAGTGAGTGCTCCAGGACCTGTCCCTTCCCAGGCCTTCCCTTGTCCTCGCCACTCCTTCACTCTGGCTCTATGCAAATGCTATCCCATTTCATACCTCCACCTCTGGCTGGCTCCCCTTCCCAAGGCTGTATCAGACACTCCTCTTTGGTGTCCCCTCTGTAACTCCCGTCGTGCCTCGGGGTTATCCCTATAAGTCCAGCACCTCTGGCAGTGATTGAAACGTGGTTGGCATGTGTAAATGAATAAATGCACGTGGAAACTGAGGCCCAGAGTAAGGCAGTAACTTCCGGCAGAGGCAGGATTCCAACCCAAATCTTCTGGCTGCGTCAGGGCTCTTTCCACTCAGCGAGGCTGCCCCCCTCTTTCGTGGCCCTGGGAGATCGTTCTTTTAGATTCAGACCCTGGCATCCTTTCACTCTCTTCTTGTCTCTCCAGGGCATCCCTTTCCTCTCAGCCGTGTTTGATCTTCCCTCTGCAGTCCCAAGATCATTCTCCTTGATAAAGAAATGAAAACTAAGAGTCCCTGGCAGCTCTGCCTCTTCTGGTCGCCTGTCAGCATCACACAGTCGGCCCCATGCTGACTCCTCTTTTGTTCGTTGCTTTTTCCAAATATAGTTTTCTAAAAGGTTTTTTGACCCTCTCCTCAAAGCATGCAGCAAAATAAAGTCCAAGTGGACTAGAAAGTAAAATATAAAAATACAACCAAAGGAAAATTTGAAGAAAGTAGAATGGAGATAAATCCCTGGAGGGGAAAGAACTTTTCAAGGCACCGAGTGTTAGAAGAAATCAGGTTTGATGATATATGAAAATTGAGATACGTTTAGCCTTCCTAGCAGCCAGAGAAATTCATTTGAAGACAATAGGGTGCCATTTCTCAGCTATCAGATTTTCAAAGAATGTGATTAAAGGATAATACATGATGCTGGCAAGAATGCAGTGTGACAGGTGCCCTAAAAAGCTACTGGTCAGCTTTTTGGAAAGGAAATGGCACTTGGTACCAAGAGCCATTGCCCAAAATAGGGAAAAAATCTGCACATGAAGATTCTCATGAAGATGTTATTTGTCATGCCCAAACCGAAATACAACCTAAGGGGTTTGAAAAGTAAATTAGGATTCAGCTACTGAATGGCCCATAAGGCGGTGGACACTTGGGCCCACCGTCACAGCCGCTCCTTCCCTGGTCCATCGATGTGGGAAAGGTCTGGGGGAAATAGCGCTGGATTCTGTATTGGGAACTGAAACCAGGCTCTTCCTCTGTGACAACCCACACCTTTGAGTTTCATTTTCCTCTTCTGTAAAATGGGGGTGATAAAGGCTCCCCAGTGTGACTGCGTGTTACTGTTTCAAGGACTTGAGGCAGTGCAGGAGACAACCTCGACACACTTTGCTCATGCAAGGATGACAGTCACCCCCTGAGAAATGAGATTTAGCAAGGCCAGCGTTGCCGGCCCCCTGTGCCCGGGCTGGCTGAGAGCAGAATGCCCAGGAGGGGCGCGGTGGGGGCGTGGCAGGGCCTGGGCACAAGGGAGCAAACACCGCCCGGGTCAAGCAGGCCCAGCCACCTGTTTCTTGGCCTCCGGGACATTTGTATAAGCCCTGGGTCCTGCTGCAGCCTCTTCTTATAGAACTTGGCCAGATGACGAGAAGGGAGACAAGTGTTTCAGGCACAGAGAACAGCACTGGCAAAGAGCATGGTCTATTAAGTGACTTAAAAACAGTTAGGTATAAAATGAATAGGTACTTTAAAATTTTAAATAATTATAATTCAGTATAACAAGAGTACAGCATGGATGTGGCTCTGCCCTTAGAGCTGCTTCTACTCTGGCCCTTCTTTGGCCACATCCTTCCCTGTGGAGTTGGGGAGCATCTGCTGGACCAAAGGGGCTATGCCCATCCCGGACCCTACCTCCTTGTTAGACCATTACCAGGAAACGGGTACCCCAGAATTTCCTGCCCTAGTAGTGCCAAGTCCACACCCAAGCCCTGAGGACAGGATGTACCTCTATTTAACAGTTTAATCATTTGGTTTATCACTTTCAGATGCTGGGAGTCTAAATTTTAGACATGTGGTCTGTGGGCATCCATTTGTAATTCTGTCCCATGGATGTGGTGGGAATGGCTGGAGAGGAGGCTGGCTAGGCGGGGGGCAGGCAGTGAAGGGACTGGTAAGCCAAAGTCAGGCCAAGGAGCCTGGGCTTTATCATGATGACTAATAATAGCAGATGTTCACAAGAGCAGCCTTTGTGCCAGGGTAGTATATACATGACTTTTACTTGTACTAGCCCATAGGTCCTGTTATCATTATCCTTATTTTTTAGAAGAGAGTAATGACACTTAGAAAGGGTAAATAACTTGCCCACGGGCAGAGTTCGTATTTGGGGTCTCAGGGTTCAAAAACAGACCTAAGCTCTTAACGATCATGACAAGTTGTCCCAGTGGGCAATAGAAAGCTGCTGGAGATTTTAAATGTGACTTTCAAGATCAGATTTGTGCAGGGAAGTGATGGAATTGGAGGAAGGGAGCTCTGGTGGCTGTTAACGACCAAGGTGAGAGTCCTCAGGCAGTGGCAGCAGGGATCATAGGCGCGGGTGAATCTGCCCCTCTCCTGGCTGAAGAAAGCCAGCCCATGGTTAATTTCTCGCATCCTGGCATGCAGGCTGCTTCTCCTAACGGAGAGCGGGGACAAGGCTGCAGGAAAAGACTCCTGCAAGGGGGCGCGCAGGGCTACGTTGCAGGAGCCTGCCAGAGGGCGCGTTCTTCCCGGATGCTTTCCCCCACCGCTCCTGGCTGTGCTGTCAAGAGCAGAACAAGCTGCAAGGGGGCTGGCAGCACCGCGGCACCACACCATTGAGCTGGGTCCAGACCTGACTGAGGGTAGGCACGTTCCTGGAGGGGGAGGCGTTTAGCAAACAATGTAGCCCACAGCTGGCCTTGAGGAGAGTTGACCATCCTGCGGCCAGTGTCATTGACTGGCTTTGTGCGCCTCTGTGTTGTGTCCTGTGGGCCAGGGGAATGAGATGTGCAGTCCTTGGGTCAGTTTTGGACACCTTCCAGGCACAGGCCTTCTGGAACAGGGCTGTGTTCAGTGCCAGGCTGGCAGAGTCACCCGGTTGCGGGAAGGCCTCCAGGGCCCACTGCCTGCCTGCAGGGAACCAATGGGCAAACCTGGGTTTCTACCAAAAGCTCCCCCATTCCCCGATCTTCCTGGATGGATGGACGGATGGATGTGCACTGGCCTCTCTGAGGCATCTGGCATTGCCAGCCACACCCTCTACTTCACGCTCTTGGCTTTGGCAACACGCACTAATGATCATAATAGGTGAGATGCACTGAGCTCTTGCTCTCTGCCAGACAGTGCACTAGGGCCTGTGAAATGCACAGCATCTCAGTTAACCCTCACAGCCATGTGGGAAGTCAGTCTTGTCCTCCCTGTTTTATGCAGGAGGAGTTTGAGGCTTAAAGACTGGAAGTGACGTGCCCCAGGTCACACGGATGAGGTGGTGATGGCACGGGAACCTCGTTTTTCCAGACTCCAGTGCCCCCATGAACTGCTACCGCGCCTCTCCCTCGTTCCTCTCATCTCTTTTGCTATCCCTTCTGTCTCCTCCACGGGCGTCTCTATTTCCACCTGCCCCTTATATGTTGGTGTCTTCAGGATTCTATTTGGGGTTCTCATCTCTTCTCACCCTCTACCAAAAGCTCTTAATCCAAAGTCAGCAAACCCCCTTGACTTCAGGGATTCTGTGACCCTCTGAAATGGTTTGCAAAACGTGCCTGTGTATGTTTTTCTGAAAAGAAGAGCCTTATGTTTCTTTTTTTTTTTTTAACTCATTTTAAACAAGAAGTTTATTTAAACAACAAGATGCTTCACTTGAAGAGAAAACTATCTAGGATTCATTTCTTTTAGAGTAATTTATCCCTACTTAAAGACGGATTGCCCTACATGTAACAGCTACGTATAAAAAAGTTATAAAATTGTCCTTGGTTTTACAATGATAAATGAAAAACATTAAAATTCTCCAATCGAACAAGGTATGCAAGGATGTTTTATGTTGTTGGTTTTTGTTAAACAGTGAGAGCAAAATAACTTACTGGAATAGAAAGATAAGAGCTGTAATGAGCATGCCACTAATGGAGAAAGAGGGTATTTTCACAGAACCAGTATTTTTCCCCATCCCATCTCCATTTGATGTCAATCAAAACATACCGTTGGCTGTTTAGTTTTAAAAAAACAAAACAAAGCAATATGCTTGTGCACATACACCAGTTACTTTATGTACAATAAAGGAACGGGAAGGGTGAGCCTCAGATTTTTTATAGGGGACAAGCTGAGGTTTTGTTGATAACTAATACTTTTATGGCCAGGAAACTCAGAAATGCCCAAATCCTATCTTGTCTTACTGCTCCTCCGTTCCTGAAATTCCTGAGGAAGCTCCTCATCAAGACAAGGACAGATGGGAAGTAAAAGGATCGCTGAATTGTTGGCTGTTTCGGTCCCCAGTCCTCTCATGCAGGGTTCTCTGGAACTTGAGGCTCAAGCCCAGACACTTCTTTCCCCCGGAGTCTCAACATTACTCTCAGCCACTGCTGGCTGCCGAGAACTTCAGAGCAGAGGCCTAGAGGTCAAGGGCGCTGGGCCTGCATAGAAGAGAAAGAGAGAGACAGCTGCATGCACGTGAGTGAGACTTTTCACCTAATACCAGTAAATGTGACACACTCATATCTGCAAATTGGAGTAGTCAGATTAGTAGTTTCTCCTCCAAGGACAGAGTAGTGGTGGCGAGAGAGAGTTTTCCCCTAAAGTTTTTCTCAGATGCTCAAGGGGGTTGAGATAATAAACTTACTTCCTACTGCTTCACATAGTGGTCTTAGCACATGGAAAAGACCAAAAGACACTGTTTCAGAGAGGGCAGCCCATGCCATGGACAGAACCAGGCTCTGAAGTTGAATCCCAGCTCAGTACTCCCCAGCTGTGTGTGTCACCTTGGGCAAGTCCCTTTATGTCTCTGAGCCTCAGTCCCCTCTGTGGAATGGGATGTGGGCAACAACCTTAGAGCTCCGGGAGGGCAGGGGGAGGTCTCATTCATCTTTGGCCACAGGCGCACAGCCCAGGTTCAGTGACACAGGAGTCTATTTTTGGTGATTTGCCTGGCCAGGCCCGCAGACTTCCTGAGATGGGATGATAAGAAGTGGTGTGGCAGAAAGAACACCCGTCCTGGAATCAGAACACCTGAGTTTGAGTCTGGGCACAGGCACTTGCAGGCTGTGTGACCTTGAGCATTTTGGGCTCCATACCTGTGAAGCGAGTGAAAGTTGAAGAGATGTAAATAAAGTCACGTCTATGAAAACTAGTCTGGAGCCCACCACACAGCCCAGCTGGACCCATTCCTGGCTCTGCCTCCCTCCTCCCTAGGTGTGTGTGAAGCAGGCACAGGCAGGAACCCTGGGTGGGGAACTGTCGGGGCCTGCCGGCCTCCGGAGAAGGGATGAGGACTGTACCATGCTTGGCGCAGGCTGGCACCTGCCATTCCTTTCAGTCCACATCTGGCCCACCCAGGAGGGGCTTCTCCCCATTCCGGGTCAGGTCTTGGTCACTTCTCCACCCTTACCTTTCCTACTAGGTCCTCCTGTCCCTTGATGTTTCCTTTTTACATCACACCCTCTCAGCAGGAGGAAGAACTGGGGTCTGCTCTTTCAGACTAATGGGGGCTGAGACTCAGAAAAGCTTGCCTTAAGGGCCCATCCTTTGAGCTGAGCCTTGGAGGACAGATAGAATGTGCCAGAAGACAGAGGTGAGGAGACACAGGGAGGGAGGGGCTGGAACAGAGACAGCCCTTTAAAGGGGCAGCAGAAGAGGCTGCAGGGGTCCTAACCAGTGGGGAGCAGCTTGCTGCTCCTGTGGGCAGTGGAGGGATCTTGGGTGGACTGTCTCCTTTAGGAAGTACTCACGGAGGGCCCCTCGCTGCCAGGTGCTGTGCTGTGAAACGAATCAGACATGAATGCCTGTCCTGTGAGACAGGGCAAGGGGGGTGGAGGGTGACATCACATCTCATCACTAATAACAACAGCTGGCGTTTTTTAAGACTAACCGTGAGCTTGGCCCTCAATGTGAGTTATCTCGTTGAATTCTCACAACAGCCCATGAGATGAATAATAGATGAATAATATCGTTATTCCTGTTTTATCCTAAGGAAACTTAAATTACTTGCCCAGGGTCATCACAGTGAGTGAGGTTGAATCCCAGGCGCAGAGTTTTAACTCTGTATTTTATGGCCTTCAAAGGTTCCATGTCAGTTCCACCTTGCGATGAAGGGAGTCAGGAAAGACAAAGGGAGGAGGAGATGCTGAGCCTTCCACAATGGGCTGGTGTTTTTCAGGTGGAGAGGGGTGGGAAGGAGAAGCCATGGGGGCATGAATTAGCCAGGAGGGAACTTCAGATGGGGCTGAAATTGAAACTGGAGAGGCAGACAGAACTTTAGGAACCAGCTAAAAAGTGCGGGTCTTCTGTGGGCAGTGGTGATGTGACCTGATTTGTATATACAAAGGTCATCCTGGTGGCCAGTGGAAAATGATTTGAGAGGCAGGGGCAGCCCATTCTTGGCACTTGAATAAATTTTTGAATAAATGAATGGAATTCAACAAGTTATTTGTTATGTACCATCAAGTTCCAGTCACTCTCCTGGGCTTTGCGGGGTTTAGCAGTCCACAAGGCAGATGGCACCCATGGCCAGATGAAAGATGGGGAGTCCTGGACTTGAGGTGGGAGCAGTAGGTTTGGGAGGAAGGGATGGATCGGTGGGATACTGAGACAATAGAACTAAAAGAACCAAATGGGCTGTAACATCGACTCCCAGGTTTCTGGTTTGGAAGATTTGGATGGACAGTAGAGGCTAGGGAACACAGGATAAGGGGCAGATCTGCGGAAACTAGAAGGAATTTAATGTCCAACAACAGAGGACCGGTTAGATAAGTTGTGCTACATCTATTCATTTCATAGCAAACATGACAAAGTTCTTAGAAAACATAATGTTTACAATCCACTATATGGATGCATTACATGTCATTTAACCAAATCTCTATGGTCAATTTTTGGATTTTTTTCCTAGTTTATCACTCTAATGAATAATGTCGCAAATAACAGCTTATTACAAAGGTCTTCACCTTTCTGATTAGGTTTAGAAGGGAAATTTGGGGGATCATAAGGTATAAACATGAGGCTTTTGATACTCATTGCAGAATTGCTTTTTAGAAAGGCTGTATCAAAATTTACTCCCATAGCAATGTACGAAAATTCTACAGCAACATACCACCACAAGTATTAAAATTTATGGATACATATACATATTCTGACACATACATATTTATACACATTTAGTCAATCAAAAGTCTCATTGTTTTAATTTGCATTTCTTTGTCACTAATGAGATTGCTTATTAACATTTTTTATGTCCTTTACCCATTTTTATGGGGTCTCATACTAATTTCTCATAAGTTTTTTTTTTAAGATTTATTTTTTATTTATTATATATCCCCCCCCCCCTTTCTGCTTGTTCTTGCTGTGTTCATTTTTGCGTTCTTCTGTGTCTGCTTGTCTCCCCCCGCTGCAGCGACTCGCCGAGTCAGCTCACTGCATGGCAGCCTGCCTGCTCGCGGCGGCTTGCCCTCTTGAGGCGATCTGCCTGCTCAAGGAGGCCCCGGGAACCGAACCCGGGGCCTCCCATGTGGTAAAGCGGAGCCCTACCAATTGAGCTACAGCCGGTTCCCATAAGTTTTTAAAATATGTATTTCTTATTATTTGTGAGAAAAATGTTTCCCATTCTTTTGTTTCCCTCTTAATTTTGCTTATTATATTTTTGATGTGTCAGTGTACATAAAAGTGTTTATGAAGTCAAAATCTGTTTATCTTTTTCTCTATTTCTTCCATTGCATTAATGTTTAGAAAGTTCAGTGATAAATATCTAGCTAAATTTTATTGTATTTTTACTTTTTTAACTTGTTATTTTGTGTACGGTATGAGGAGAAGCAATAAATAGATCTTTTCTCCAAATGGCAAATTTTCAAATATCACTTACTGAGAAATTCATATTGTTCCCACTGACTCATGAGGCTTCCTTTATCATAATCTAAGTTGTTAAATATATTGATCTGCTTCTGCACTGTCTATTCTGTTTCATTGATCTTTATGTTGATTCTTACGTGTTTCATTGTTTTAATAATATAAAATTTATATCTTTTTTTAAAAGATTTATTTATTTATTTCTCCCCACCCCTTGTTGTTTGCACTTGCTGTGTCTGTCTGTCTTCCTTGTTTCTTTAGGAGGCACTGGGAACTAAACCCAGGACCTCTGATGTGGGAGGGAGGTGCCAAATTGCTTGAGTACCTCTGCTCCCTGCTTTGTTGTCTCTCAATATGTTTTTCCTCCCTGTCTTTTGTTGCATCAGCTAGCTGCACCTGCCGTTGCAACAGCTCACTGTCTCTTGCTGTCTTCTTTAGGAGGCACCGGGAATCTCTGCTCCCTGCTTTTGTTGTGTCTCTCATTATGTTTTTTCTTCTTATGTCTCTTGTTGTGTCAGCTTGCTGTGCCTGCCTGTTGCACCAGCTTGCTGTCTTCTTTAGGAGGCACTGGGATAGGTGGGAGCCCAGTTGCCTGAGCCACATCTGCTTCCCCTATAATATTTCTTATATCTAATTTTTTTAAAAAACTGGGGGCTATTTTCACCTATTAAATCTTTTGGATCAATTTTTTAAATCCTTTTGATAAGTTTCAAAATTCCTGGGGCCGGCTCGATAGCCCAGTGGATAGGGCGCCGGCATACCACATGGGAGGCCCCGGGTTCGATTCCCGGGGACCTCTCCTAGCAGGCAGACCGCCTTGAGAATGGCAATCCGCCATGGGCGGGCCGGAGCCGCCGTGGGCAGGGCAAGAAGCTGCCATGGACATGGCAAGAGCCGCCACGGGCAGGGCAGGTCGCCCGCGGATGGAGCGCAGCCAGCCACCCGCGAACTGAAAGCCGGCCGTGATCGGACGCAGAGACCGCCCACAAGCGGGGAAAGCCGCGCCTGCGCAGTGACCACTCTTGGCGCGTCGCCGCAGCGGGGGGGAAGGGGAGATATGTAATAAAATAAATAAATCTTTAAAAAAAAAAATTCCTATTGGGATTTCTCTTGGAGTTATGGTAAGCCTAAAAATTAATCTGGGAGGAAGTGGCAATGTTTTATTTAACTTTTAATTTTTTTTCTTTTTAGAAGGTACAGGGGATTGAACCCAGGACCTCATGCATGAGAAGCAGGTGCTCAACCACTGAGCCAAACCCGCTCCCTGGCAATGTTGTTTGTTGTTGTTTTGTTTTTTGAGGTATGGGGGCCAGGGATTGAACCCCAGGCCTCGTATGTTGGAAGCTGGCGCTTAACCACTGAGCCACATCAGCTCCCCTGAGTTGGCTTTTTTCGTTTGTTTGCTTGTTGTTTGTCTTTGTTTTTACAAGGAAACGAGGACTGAACCTGAGTCCTCCCATGTGGGAAGCAGGAGCCCAACCAGTTGAGCCACATCCACTCCCCCCGGCAATGTTTTAATATTCAGCCTTCCCACCCAGAAATAGATTTGCCTCTCCTTTTATTTTTCAAGTCATCTTTTTTCTCTCAATAAAGGATTGTAGTTTTCTCATTATAGGCCCCACATATTTCTTAAATTTATTGCTCAGTATTTGATGTTTTCTATTATGGTTGCAAATGAGGTCTCTGTTTTCATTTTATCTGGTGATCGTTTCCTATCGGCGCCTAGGCCCCATTACAGAGCTATTTTATCCATTCTAAATTTAGTTGGTTCTTCTAGGTTTTCTAGACAAATAACAAACTCACTGGAAATAACAATTAGGTTGGAGCCCGTGTGGGTCAGTGATGCCTGTAGTCTGCAGGGATGTTTGTGATTTTCTCCAGCAGTGGTCAAGAGCCCAGTTTTAAGGGTGGAAAAAGTGGATGAATGGATTGACCCAAGCGTCAGAGTTTCACTGGGCTGGGGCAATAGAAGGACAAGGGGCAGGGTGTGGAAGGAACTCACGAGACTGGAAGTGAAGGACCACAGGGCCTAGACCAGGGCAGGATCATGTACTGGACGGAAATGTGGGGACTGGAGGTCTCCATGTGTTGGGAAGGAGAGGAAGTTATGGGCCCAGAATGGACATTGGGATGTCCAGTTTCAGAGAGGACACCTCTGCAGTGCAGTAGCTAAGATCCACAGGGGAAGAACGATCCCATTTTAAAGTTAAAGAAATTGAGGCTCGGAGAGCTTGTCATTTACCCAGTCACCCAGGTCTAGTCAGTAGCAGAACTGGAACCTGAGCGCTGTTCTGCTTTACTAGCTCACATCTGTCTTTATTTTTCAGGTTCACTTTAGAACAGTTGACTGAGAACCAGGAGACAGCAGAAGGGCAAGGAGGAGAGCACAGCAGAGCAGATAGAGAGAGGGCAGGCTCCTCCTGGGCCCCTCCTGGGCCCCTCGGTTACTGCAGACGGGCAGGCGGGACCACTGGGTCTTCCTGTTGGCCAGAACAGCACACCCCACAGCGTCCCACATCCCATGCCCCGGCCCCACAGCTCACTTTGTATCCCCCGTGACACACTGTGGCCCTACCACACGCTC
>PVKH010030187.1:0-12532 GCA_004027955.1 Chaetophractus vellerosus | reverse complement strand
GAACCCGGGGCCTCCCATGTGGTATGCCGGCGTCCTATCCACTGGGCTATCCAGCCGGCCCCTATTCTATACTTTCTACACTCTTATTTTTGTTTTCAACAGATGTCAGTTACCAAAATTATCATTAGTTCTTTGTTGGAAAACTGTCCTAGGTATTCCAGAATCTACTGAAAAGAACATTTTGTCAGTCTACCTTCCAAATACAATGAGTGATCCAATTTGGTCAGATTTCGGATTGTGGCAACTTTAAGTCATCTGGGAGTAATTTTTCTCCCTAGATCTCCTGTGCTTGAGCAGAAAAAGAGAGGAGAATATGATTTTTTAAAAGCCAAAATCATTATTTGGATAGCCTTTCAAGTTTCTTGCACTGAATATGGTGTCTTGTATACATGAGACACCCAATTCTAAGAATTTAAAAAAAAAAAAAAAAAAGCCATGGTCTGTCAATTCAGTTCAAATGATAGTTTGATATGCTACTTTGAATACAGGATTAAAAAGTTTTAGAAAATACATTATGGTTTACAAAGACTCAGGTCAGTTTCATAGTTTAGTTTTTTAAAGTATTGTTTCAGGATAGTTCAAAGTTAAGCATGTTAGGCAAGTAAAGTTCATTTCAAATTTTGGTTCTTGTATCAAGTTTTTCCCATATAAACTCAAGATATTCATAATAATTATGAAAAATGCTGATACTAAAGAGATGCAAATTTAAACTTATGGTTTCACTGCCACTTCCTGCTGATGGTTCCCAGATTGAAATTCAAACCATGAATTCTTCTCCAACCTTCAGATATTCCTGGATCACCCAATGGCCTCTTAAATTCAAAAGGTTCAAAACAGAACTCATCTTCTCTAACCCAACAAACACACTCTTCTGTGGTATTCATTGTTGCAGCTGAAGGTACAACCACCAAGTCAAAAAGCTAGGAATCACCCCCTCCTTTGACTTACTCTCCCTAAATTTCCATAAATAACTTATTAATGAATCCTATCCATTTTACCTCCTGAATATTTCTCAAATCTGTCTCTTCATCTTCATCCTTATTTCCTTTTACATAGAAATGCCTAGGCTATTGCAAAAGACACTTAACTAATCTTCCAATTTCTAAGCCTGCCTTTCCAACAAGTTCATTCTACATCTACATACCAGAATCATGAATCTAGAATGCAAATCTAGTCAGGTCACTCCCGTACATAAAATCCCAGATCCTTAAGTTAGCAGGCGAAATGGCAACCTGCACTAGCCTCTACCTTGCTCTACAAGCTCATTTCCTTCCCCCACCTATGTCACTTAGAGCTTCAAGAATAATGAAAGGACTATGGTTTCTACAAACACCAACTTGCTTTTTACCTCCATGTATTTGCTACTGCTCTCCAATGTGCATGGTATTCCACTGACTTGTACTCTTTCCCTCAAATCAACCACCTGAGCAAGGTAATCCCTTTTCTATCATTTAAGAATCACTGTCATCACAACCTCCAAAAAGACTGGCTGGGACACTATCCAATTATTATACATAACTCATTGTTGATAATTCTAGTCGAATTGATCAAGAACTACGAAGGATCTGAGATTTTACTCTACTTCCAAGCTAACAAGTTAGCCTGCCAATTTCCTGGATGCTGGCATCAGACATGAGAATCCCAGGTCAGAGGCAAAAGACTTATTATTCAGGACACAGTAAGCAACATGAGCTTTTTGTTCACATCAGTTCCCTTTGACTCCCAAGACCCATAGGAGGGATGTGGAGTGGCCCATTCCTCATCACAGTTGAGGAGCCCTGAGCACCCAAATCTTTTATAATGAGTTACAAGCAAACTTACCTGACCTTTGCTCAGAGGAAGACATTTTCCTCAACTCTGGGCAGTCAACTAACCAGCTATCTGATCTGGAGCAAGATACTATCTCTATATCCCTAAGCAAACCTCCTTGAAAAGATAATCTGAAACAAAAAGGCAGTTAGTGCTTATGCTTGCAAGTCATGCAGAAATGAGATACACCCATGAAAAATTATTTCCCAATACCCTTTAGGACAATATTGTAGAGCATAATTACAAGGTAGAATAGTATAAACATTTCTGGGATTCCTGATAAAATATAGTACTACCAAATTATTTTCCAGAAAGACTAAACCACTTTATACACATATCAAAAATGTATGAATACTTCTGTCTCTCTTTCAAAAGCATCCATGAATTCAACCCACCTTAATATCTCTTATCCCACTGTCCCCCCAAATTGCATCACATTAAAAAACAGTGGTTAAGAGTACAGATTCTAGGGCCAGAAAACCTGAGTTCAAAAAACAGCTACACTATTTATTACCATAAGACCCTGAGTGAGTCACTTAAGAAATTTGTCCCTCAGTTTGCTCATCTCTAAAGTAAAGACAAGAATCATAGCACCTACATCATAGGGTTGTGAAGATTAAATGTGTTAGTATATGAAAAGAAGTTAGAACAGTGTCTGGCACATAGTAAATGTTATGTAACTGTAAGCTATGATTGTGATGTTCAGATGCTCATCCCAGCCCTACCTATCCTTCAAAGTTGCATCAAATATCACTGTCTCCATGAAGACAGACAAGTTCTGCTCTGAAACCCAGTTTTACTCCATAATCCTGTACCTTTTGATTATGTACTCTGGTCAGAGGTCTAGAATGATCATGTCTTTTGTTTCCAATGCTTCACAGTTTTCCACCTTCATGATAGAATTAAAAGACTTTCTAGTATTTACAAAAATCTCTAACCTTCTTGATCCTACCAATGTCAAAATAATGCTGCCCAAACTCTGATTATTTCTATTGAAAATCTTTATATATATATTAATTATGCAAAACTGAAGTGATTTTTAAAAGGGGAAATCAACAACTTTCTGTGAGTTGATAGGCAGTCAATTAAACATTGCTAGATATTTAAATATTTGTTTGAAACATTGCTTAGCAAAATGCTTACTGCAAATTATATACCAAGACAGTAAAAACCACAGCCACTCAAACCATCAGAGCAACACTGGAATTCATAATGACAAAGGTAGAACCAAATTGATCCAGGACAAAAATTAATAAAGGGGAACCCAAATAATTTATGAAACAGGGTCATCAGATTGGGACAATATCCAGATTTCAAATACAGAAAACTTACAATTTCCTAAAAAGTACTTCAAGGTAATATCGTCATTGTAGTGACATTTTTAAAAGTCAGGACTAAAGTTATTTTTCACACAGTTAAAAATGGCATGATAATTATAATAAATATGCCATGCAATTATATGAGTCCTCAGAGTTTTCAATTTTCATGTATATAAAATTAAAAAATACAAAAATCTTATGAGATGCCTAATTACTCTAATTACTCTAGAATTTTCTTACTTTCTTTCTTCTGCTCACTTTCAGTTTATTAGGCAAGGAAAAAAAAAATCCAAATTGGAAAGGAAGAAGTAAAACTTTCCCTATTTGTATATGTTATGAACCTACAAATAGAAAATCCTGAAAAATTCACAAGAAAGCTATTACAGTTAAAATACAACAAAGCAGCAAGGTAGAAGATCAACACACAAAAATCAGTAGTGTTTCTATCCACTAGTCACGAACAACCTGAAGAGGAAATCAAGAAAAAAAATTCCATTCACAATAGCAACTAAAAGAGTTAAATACCAGTAATAAATTTAACAAAGGATATGATGGACTTATTCATGGAAAACCATAAAACATTGCTGAACGAAAATTTTAAAAATCTAAATAAATGGAAGGATATTCTGTGTTTACAGATTGGAAGATTAGTGTTAAGATGTCAATTATACAAAGCTATTTACAGATTCAATGCCAGTCCCAATCAAAGTCTCAATAGTCTGCATTGCAGAAGTAGCAAAGCCAATCAACAAATTCATATGGAAGCGTAAGGGGCCCCATTAGCCAAAATCATCCTGAGAAAGTACAAAGTTGGAGGACTCATGCACCCCAAATCTAAAACTTATTGCTATAGTAATCAAAACAGCATGGTACTGGCACAAGACAGACATAAAGATCAATGGAACTTAACTGAGAGTTCAGAAATACTCTCTCACGCCTAAGGAAAATAGGTTTGTTTTTTTTTTTTTAAATCAATTTTGACAAACAAACAAAAAAAAAGTTTGACAAGGGTGCCAAGTCCACTCAATGGGGAAAGAATAGTTTCTTTAACAAACAGTACTGGGGAAATTGGTTATCCATATGTAAAAGGTCCCCTACACCTCACACCATATACAAAAATTAACTCAATATGGATCAAGGACCTAAATATAAAAATCCAACCAATATAACTCCCAGAAGAAAACACAGGGAAAAATCTTCAGTTCATTGTGTTAGGCAGTGGTTTCTTAGGCTTTACAGCAAAAGCACAAGTAACAAAAGAAAAAGTAGATAAATGGCACCTCTTTAAAATTAAAAACTTATGTGCATCAAAGGACTTCACTATGACAGTAAAAAGACAATCTACAGAATGGGGGAAAAATGTAAATCAAATATCTGATAAGGATTTAATATCCAGAATATTTAAAGAACTCCTACAACTCAACAATAACAACAACAACAAAGAAAAACAGCCCAATTAGGAATAGGCAAAAGACTTGAATAGACATATCACCAAAGAAGATATAAAAATGGCCAGTAAGCACATGTAAAGATGCTCAACATCATTAGCCATTAGGGAAACACCAATCAAAACAATAGTGAGATACCATTTTACACCGACTAGGATGACTAGCATTTAAAAAATGGAAAATAACAAGTGTTGGAGAGGATGTAGAGTGATAGGAACACTCATTCATTGTTGGTGAAAATTTAAAATGTTGCAGCCGCTGTGGAAGAGAGTTTGGCAGTTTCTCAGAAAGTTACGTAGAGAATTACTACATGCCCCAGCAATCCCAATTCTAAGTTTATACCCAAAAGAATTGAAAACAGACTTGAGCAGATATTTGCACACCAATGTTCATATTGGCATTATTTGCAATTGCCAAAAGGTGGAAGAAACCCATGTGGCCATCAAGAGATGAATACACAAACAAAATGTGGTATAAATATAAAATGGAATTTATTCTATTGTAAAAAGGAATGAAGTCGTAATGCATGAGACAACATGGATGAACCTTGAAGAACCTTGAGTGAAATAAGCCAGATACGGAAGACCAATATTGTTTGATCTTACTTATATGATAAAATCAAAATATGCAAATTCACAAAGTCAGAAACTAGAATACAGGCTACCCAAGTAGGGGTGGGGAATGGGCAGTTAATGCTTAAGGGGTGATGGGGAGGTTTTGGTAGTGGATGGTGGTGACGGAGGTACATCACAACACCACTGAGTTTCATAACTACAAGTGAATGATTTAGAAATTTTAGATTAAATATGTTACCAGAATACAATTTTTTAAAAAACTCCATATAACTGTTCAACACAGAGTGAAACCTAAGTAAACTATAGACTATAGTTAATAACATAATTATAATAATAATATTTCATGAATTGTAACAAAGATATTACACTAATGAAAAATTTTAGTAATAGGGAAAACTGTGAGGTGGGGGTAACGGTACTATCTGGATGATTTTTCTGTGAACTTACAGCTGCTCTAAAAAAAATCAGATGGTGGAGAAAGAGCAAAGGACAATAAAGAAGGAACACATTAATTTTATCATTATTTATTAAAGAGAAATAATAGAGACTATCTCAAGAATCAGAGGATTTAGAACATCATATAAACATCATATAAATGTAAACCTTCCTAAACATCAAAAGAATGACACACACACATAATTTTGAAAAAAAAAAATTAACAAAACTATTTCAAAAGTGGTAAAGAACATAAGCTGATTTCCATAAGAAAATAGAAAGCTGCCTCAAAAAAATCCCCCAAAATAAGGTACTAGGCTCACATGGTTTCACAGCAGAATTCTACCAAATCTTTAAACAGCAGATAAGTCCATTTGCATTTGAACTCCTGTAGAGCAATAGGGTAAGGAAATTTCCAAATTATTTTATTTTTATGAAACAAGTATAACAAAACCGATACACAATAGGTTGATTTCACGTATAAATAGATGCCAAATATGAAATAAAATATTAGTAAAAAGAATGCAGCAGGAAATTAAAAAGAGTAAAACATTGTGACCAAGTGATCCTTTTTCCCAAAATGCAAACATGGTTCACTATTAGTAAAGCGATTAATAAAATTCATTATATTAAAATCTCTGAAGAGAAAAAAAAAACTACTTGATCAACTATTCACAATTTTGTAAAAACTCAATAAAATTCTGTTATTCTCACAACAGGAATTGATGAACTTACAAGTGATAAACTGTAATATACCTAAGCTGATCACAAACCCAGATTCATACTCAAACACAGAAGTCAGCAACAAGACAAAAATGCTCACTATCACCACTATCGGCATATCTAAGCATTTAAAGAAAAGATTGCATAAACAGCACCACATACATACATAAAATTTCCTAGGAATAAATTTAAGAAGTGGGCAAGACTCCACAAAGATGAAGGTTAAAGTACCACTGAAGGAATCCCAAAGGTGACTTGAATAAATGGAAAGTTGTACCGCGTCCTTGGGGAGACAGAGTTTACATATAAGGATGTCAATTCTCCTCGAGTTAATTTACTATGATCACAATAAAAAAACAGGCTTGTGATGGTTGTTTTACCTAGACAAACTGAGTCTAAGTTTCATAGCAAAAACAGTGAAACAACAATAGCCAAGAAAACTCTGTGGATGGAAAAAAAAATAAAAAAAGATTTGGACAGAGACAAACTCTACCAGATATTAAAGGATATTTTTAAATCTCAAAATAGACACAATACAAGGAATTAGCATATATAAAGGTAGCTTCTCAACCAAAGATGGACAATCCAACAAATGATGTTAACTTGGTAGCCATCTGGAGAAAAAAAATAAACTGGGATCCATACCAGTATTCATGAGGACAAATTCAAATGATATTAATGTTTCAATGTAAAATATGTAATCAGAACTATTAAAAGGTTAAATGCATCCTAGCCCATCTCACCCCCAAAGGTCACAGCATGATAGTAATGGAAATACAGAAACCATGAATGTAAGTGATAAGTGTGATTTAAATTTTCTAGGCGCTCTTATAAAAAGAAAAAGAAAACAGGTGAAATTAATTCCAATGTCTTTTATTTAACTCAATTTGTCTAAAATATTATCATTTCAACATATAAGCAATATAAAATTTATTAGATATTTTACATTCTTTTTTTCTACTGAGTCTTTTAAATCCAGTGTGTGTTTTACACTTATTCCACATTTCAATTCAGATTCGCCACATATCAAAAGAGTTCAACAGCCATCTGTGGCTGGTGGCTACCATGGTAATCGGCACAGCTCTAAGATGAGGTGCTGACTCTAACCTACACAAAAGTAGGGAACATGGCTATTTTGTTCACTACTGTTCACCCAGAGCCTACACAGTACCTGGCACATATTTTTGTGAGAGAAAAGAGGGAGGGCAGAAAGGATAAAGATGCATCCTGTTAGAGAAACAAAGGCATTGAAATGGTGGACAGAAAAGCACTTTCTTACATTAGATGTCTTGGGTTCAAGATTAGACAAAAAAGTTTCATAATGGGTAACTTGGCCAAATCACAACTTTTCTGAACCCAATCTGTTAGAGACTCTTCATGCCTACCTACCACTTTGGGTTACCATAAGGATCAAATGAGCTCATGTACACAAAAGTAAATTGTGAGGCCCTTTGCAAATGTACTATCATTACTAAAGCAAAGAGGTCTGTCTCTATGACCACTTTGCAGAGGACAGTGCTTGGATTGCTGCCACCCAGTTACATGCAAGTGGAAACTCTGCAGCATGTTGGGCCATGCTCTATCCCTGAAGGACTATTATTTTGATTTGAAAATCTGTGTTCAGTGCCTCAGTCTTTATTTTAGCAGACTCCAAACAGAAGCCCCTTCCCTTAACTTGGCAAGGAGAGGCTTTCCCGAGGTGTCTCATATATATTCTTGTGTCTGGGTGGGCTCCATTTGGTGTGCAGCAGCTACTCTATAGGATAACTCTAAGTCCTCCTCTGATGTAGGCCAGGAACTGGTTACAATGGCAGCTAGAAAGGGAATGGGAGCTGGGAAATACTGAAAAGTTCCTCAGGGAGATTTAGAGAAAGTGAAATGGGCTGGAAACTAAAGATAAGTCAATGAAAGATGGGAAAAAGAATAATCAACACAGAGCTTCTGATTAGGAAGTTGCATCCAGGCCTGCAGCATTTTCAATGAAGGCTTGCATCATACATCATACCGGAAGGTTATTCACATTTCTCCCTGTCCTCCAACTGGTAGCTTCCGGCTGCCTGGTAAAAAGGAGGGAAAGAGTCAGAACACCTGATCTCTCCATATACCATCCCTGATTACTTAATTCCTATAGGTGCCACTTTGAGTTTGCAGATTAAAAAAAAAAAATAGGGATACTTAAAGTCTGTCTTTCAGATTACCCTCAACCAGTCAGAGTGACTGAGTTAAAGCTTCCTAGACTAAGGTCACATTGACAGCAAGAGCACCTGTGTAACTTCTGAGTGAGTACATCTTTTCATTTTCAAATAAAATAAAGTATTCCTTTATGGAGTATAAAGAGTATAAGACAAGGAGCCAGGAAACCTGATTTCTCTTCTGCCCACCACTGAAGTGAGCTAACTTTGCACTAATAATCTCTCTAAGTGCATTTCCACAATTGTTAATTGAATATAATTATGACTTGCTCACCCAATTGTTTTGAGACTATTCAGTGTCAATTTATGTAGGGATTGCTAGTCCATAGAAAGTTATAAGAGTCTAGTATGTTATTATTACAGAACACTATGACATGGCCTATAAACTGTTGATGAGGAACTTTTAGAAGATATTGGGGCAGGTTCTACTATGAATGAGTTGTATTATACACATGTATGATTTTATTACACAGCTGTATATATCCTAGTACATTCAATGCAGAACCTCCAAAGATTTTTGTCATTAACTGATTTTCTAATGTGGTTTAGATATCTTTTTCCACACAAGATACATGATGCAATTAAGCTGGATATTCCTAAAGGTGGCTAATAGTAGAAACATGAGCTACCTTTTACTCTACTCATGTATGAGTAATTTTCATCAGGGTTGGTTCTGAGCATCTTCATGAGTCAGGGCTGGGATAAAGTCCTGATGCAAAGCGAGAATCAAGAAGGGATCTTCACTAGACAAGAGTCACCTACAGAATTCAGGGAGTACAGTTAGCAACAGACAGTTTTCCACATACATTGCTTAGAAAAAGAGCTACATTTTAAAACATACGTGTTTGCAGTGCTATTTCTACAACTTGCACACAGGTTTCTTCCTGCATTAAACTCACAGGAAGAGCTTAGAACTTAAGTTTCCTGGGAATGGGGTCTTTGTTTCCATTAAATTGTAACAATTTGAAGCAGAGAAGCAAAGAATAATGATATGTAATTTTGTAGTTCTTTGTTATAAAGTTGTGTCCCTATGTTTCTTGAGAAAAGTAATTTCTTTTACTGGACTCATTCACAAGAACTGAAAAGCATTCCCAGTATCTGGCTAGAGGAGCATGAAGTTAGGAATATTGCTCAGTGGATTTATTCCTGTGAAGAAAACATATAATGGAACAAAGAGAAAGAATACAATCTTAAGGCCACAGATAACTGACCATATCTAAGGCAAAATTCCTTAAGGAAAGCCAAAAATGTACTGGAACTTCACTTGTTTCTTTTTTTCTTCTTCAGTTAGAAGATATGCATTTTGATTGATGGTATTTTTTCCACGTTGGTGACATTTTAAATGGAAACCAAGATTTTTTGGGGGTGGTTGTTAATAGCTCGATGAAATCTTTTACATGTGCCAAAATGTTTCATTAATGTAAGTCAGCCAAATAATACTCTTGCCTTGTAAAGAAATACTTCTTTTTAAAAATGCTTTCTGAACTATGGAAATTACTTGGAATTTAGCTACAATTATATGGCTTATGCCTACAAACGTTTTACCCCCATTTCCTCAAAGCTAACAGTAAAAATGGTATGATTTCATAAAATTAGATATGAAGTTGTTATGTCAATGTTTGTCAAATTATTAATATTTTTAAATTCCAATGGCTATCAGTAAGCTGGGGTTCAACCAAGCTCATGTGTTACACATTCAACAACTCCTTGATCTTGTTAAAAGCCAGGTGGTTGCTGCCATTTAGTTTAATGTATTTAGGTCATGATGGCCAGTGACCAGTGTGGATTTTCTTTTACTCTGCATATGGGTTTTCCTAGTTGAAGTGAAGGGCTAGTTTATGGAGGACATGCTTGATAAGTGATAACAATAAAATGTACGGTATTTAAAAATAGGAAAGCTGACTTTCATTCAACAGTAAATTACATATTTAACATTAAAGCAGAAAAAGTACAGTTATGTACTAGAGATGAAAAACAGGGGGAAACAACTAAATTACAGGGAAATTTCCATAACAGAATCACTAGTAATGCTGATTTAATAATGATTTCCTGTCATGAACTACATTTATCATATACCTTCTCTATGACATGGCATTGTATTAACGTTTTTGAGAGCCATGTTTTAATCAGATTAAACTCAAGGAAACCGATAGGTATCTGTATGGCTCTTAGTTTCAGCTTCTGTTTCTTATTTAGTCACAAGACTATTATTGCTGGAATCTTTATAAACACATTTGGTGGGACTGCAACAGGAGTGCAGCTTATGTTGTGAGGTCAGAAAAAATATGTGGCAGTGGTTTTCATGATCTATGCACAGAGAGCATTACAGAATTGTTAAATAAATTAAAGACAGCAAATGCAAAAATGTGTTCCTTTCCCCCATGGGATTAAGCATCTAAAAATATAATTTATTTTTAGATACAAAAAAGAGTTTCTTAGGCACTAAGTAACCAAGAAAAATGTTCAAAGAAAAGTTGGTAGAGTGTTATTCATGATATGAATGTACTTACATAAAACTAAAATCTCTAATAATAAGCTTAATGTTCTTAAAAGTAATTTACCTAATAGGCAATGATAATAATTCCAATAATCTATATAACAGCCCTGGCATTATTTAAGAAACAACATTCCAGTATTAGTGAATATATCAAGCTGAATACTTGAAAGAGCTCTGGAGGGAAGATTTTTCCCTCCTCCAAATTCAGAATCTTTTGAAAAAAGTGCTCCCTGGTCCAAGATTTCTCATGACAGATAATCTGGTAATGATCCAGTAGTGTCAATCTGAGCACTAGGTAAAGATTAAGTCACATATCAAAGTTATATTAGTGTTAAAAGTGAAAATTAGCAAAGGAAGTATAAATGAGAATTAAAAAGGAAGTAATGTAAAACTACACATGCAACACACAAAACCACTTTAGTGTAGATATAATAATACATACTTTTTTCATCTGCATAAATTGTCTACCTCTTCTTAATATAGATAATTATACAATAATTTCCACAGTAAGTACCTGTGGCTTTGAAGCTTCCTCTTTACAATATCTTAAAACTGCTGTAGGGCATGCCTGATAGACACTGATTAGCTGGAAGGATGTAATCAAGAGAACCCACACTAAACTAAAGCTATTGGGTAGCACCCACAGCATGTTGTCAGGTACACTTTTATGAAGCACACATTTTATGAGAAAACAAAGTAAATATTCTTCAGTTGTCTATATTCAAGAATAAGATATATTTAAGACTGTTATTAATTAATGTTTAACAGCATTTCTACTCAAGTTTTTCTTGTAGGCATTATACTATTACAGCTGAGTCTATGAAGTCTAAGGAAAATTAAAGTCACTATTATTAGTGAGATTTGTTTTAATATCCCTGTTGTGTGTGTGTGTGTGTGTGTGTAGTTTTAGTCTACATTCTTTCTGCTATTGATAAAATATTTAATTAACAATTTAGAGGCTGGGTTTCAGGTGAGCAGAATAAATATGCTATGTTTATAAGCACCAGATATACTTTCAAACCAACTTTTAAAATTTCACTGGATCTTTCAACATTTGTTTGAAATCCTTACAAGATATTCATCTATTTGTGGCATCATATAGGTCTGTCTCCCCATCTGTCTATGTTTTTCATGAAGACTAGTATCTGGTACATGTTTTTTTTTTTCTTCCCCACTTCAGTAGCTATTCATTGGCCCACTACTATGCCATTTCTGTAATACTTGTCCCACAGCTTTTATCAATCATTTTTTAAAAAATAAAATACAAGCTATCTCTTAGGAGGACAAGGGAACAAGTAATCAATGTATTTAATTTAATTTTGGCTAAATTTAAATCTGTATGGTTAGAAAATTAATGTCATCAAAATCAATTATTGTCATAATAAATGATTACATTGGTAGCATGATGTAATACTAAAATCCAAAGGACTCAAAAAGATTGAATTTTCTAAGAGTAATATATTATGGTTATGTACCTCAGCCCTTCAATCTTATCTTCCCCAAAGTAACCCTTTTACATTACTTGGCCAGATTT
>PVKH010030186.1:0-12534 GCA_004027955.1 Chaetophractus vellerosus | reverse complement strand
GGAATCATCTACAGGGTCTTGTAATAGGAAATGGTTTCATGAACTTCACACTCAAAGCATGAGCAGGGAAAGAAAAAATAGATAAATGGGGCCTCCTCAAAATTAAAAGCTTTTGCACCTCAAAGGGGTTCATCAAGAAAGTAAAAAGGTATTCTACTCAATGGGAGAAAATATTTGGTAACCATATATCTGATAGGGGTCTAATATCTGGCATATATAAAGAAAACCTACACATCAAAAATAAAAAGACAAAAACTCATTTAATAAATGTACAAGTGATTTGAAAAGACATTTCTCAAAAGAAGAAATGCAAATAGCTAAAAAGCACATTAAAAGATGCTCAACATCTGTAACTATTAGGGAAATGAAAATCAAAACTACAATGAAATGTCATCTTACAGCCATTAGACTGGTGGCTTTTGTAAAAATAGAGGACAGCAAGTGTTGGAGAGGATGTGGAGGAGTGGGAATACTCACCCATTGCTGGTGGGAATGTAGAACTGTGCAGCCATTATGGAGGACAGTCTGGCAGTTCTCTAGAAAACTATCTATAGAACTGCCATATGATCCAGCAATCCCACTGCTGGGTATATACCCAGAAGATTTGAAAGAAAGGATACAAACAGATATATGCATACCAATGTTCATAATGGCATTATACACTTTTGCCAAAAGTTGGAATCAAACCAAATGCCCTTCAACAGATGAATGGATAAAAAAATTGTGGTATATACATACAATGAAATATTACTCAGCTGTAATAAGGAATACAGTATTAACACCTGGGACAATATGGATGAATCTTGAGGACCTTATCTTGAATGAAGCAAGCCATGCAATGAAGGACAAATATTACATGACCTCACTGATATGAGTTAAGCAAATTGAGCAGACTCACAGAGTTCAAGTCTGGAAGATTGGTTTTCAGGAAATAGATCGGGAGAAGAAGGCTGTGAGCCAATGCCCATGTGGGCAAAATCTATGATAAGTTGGAAGTGTGTAGTTATGCAGTAGGAGAGACATGAAGATGGTACAGTGATACTACTGGGTTAGGTGGTGCAGGTATTTCAGGGAATAAGGTGTGGAAGGGTGTTGGACTATCCATGGAACTGGGGGAAGGTTTGGGGAGAGAACATTTGAACACTGGGGATTGGTTGGTACGTGGTTGAAACTACAATGTTGGGAATGCTCCTTTGGCAATAGGGCAAGGTAAGGTTACAGGTTTAGGGCATTTGGGGCAGAGCACACCAGAGGCAGGCTTCTAGGGAGTGTGCAAATATTCATCTTGACATAGTGTGTTATATCAGTGGGTGGAGACCCACATAATGAGTGGGAAGGTGGTGGATTCCCATGCAGAGGAGGCCCTCTCTGTCCTCAGAGAGAGATGCAAGTGTCTCGAGAGCATGGGTGGTGCCCAATAGGGGAATACAGACCAGTATGTCAAGCTCTCAGTGTTGTTGTAAGAAACTATGAATCTGGTCCTGCGAAGAGTGAAGCCTGGTTGTTGCCATGGGTCCTGAGGGGAGACGGATGAAGGAATAGAATAGATGTAACAGGCAGCATTTTGAGGGTAATGGAAGTGTTCTACATGATCTTGCAATGATGGATACAGGCCATGTTAAATTTCATCAAAATTTATAAAAGTATATGGTCCAAAATGTAAACCATAATGTAAACCACTGACAATGGTTGGTAGATATGTTTCAATATTTGTGTATCAGTTGTAACAAGTGTACCATCCACATATAAAATGTTATTAAGGGGGGAATGAGGAAAAGAAGGAAGATGTAGGATATATGGGAGTCCCCTATATAATCTAAGTGACTTTTGCTATGACCTAAAACTTCTCTGAAGACAAGATGAAGAAAGTAAGACATTGGGGGAAAAAATGGAAGAAAATATCACTGTACATACAGGCCAACTGATCTTACAGTAATGAAAGACAAAATGTAAAAAATAAAATTTCTGTATTTTTCATTATTTTTATTATCCCCAATTTTTTCATTTTTTATTTTTTAAAAGTTTTTGTATTTTATTTCTTATTTTTAAAGCTATCATTATTATTTTATTTTCTTATTAAATGTGTTTAGCTATTTTATTGGCTTCATTTTTGAAGAAGTTTTGAATCACAGAAGGGTTACAACTGTGGCAGGGGAGGGCAATTTGTGGGGAGTGTCAGTGAGGGAAGAAACATGGGAGGAAGTTTACCTGAGCATAGATATAAGGTATATAAATGTGTTCAGATATTCATGGAGCATTATTACAATAGGTGGAGATTCATATAATAACCAAAAATATTGAATTCCCATCCTGGGGAGCTCTGTCACACTCTCTGATCAAACATCAAGAATCTCCCAAGTACAGAGGCAATGGTTAGTGAATGAGGATGGTCCGTTGATGGGTCCTTGATTTTGATGACTGCTTATGAACCTTTACTCTTGAAATTGAAACTTAGTATATTATTATAGGGTGCCTGAGAGTTATCTCTTAGTTAGAGTTATCATGAGTTCCCCTTTTGAGGGACCACCTCCTGTCTAGATTCCAATCTAGTTTTCTACCTCCCCCTCCTCCATGGACCTCATGGGAGCTGAAGCTTTGTAAGCCCTGCAGCCCGACACTGCCGTCATTCTCCCTTCTCACTCTCCAAGAACTTTTAAATAGTAATAAAGGTGTCTTTTCCTGCATTTTTGGCTGGCTGGCTGGCTATCTGTGTTTGTATCTCATCACCAGAAGAACTTCCACATAACATCCAAAACAACTACCTTTAATTATGTTCTTTAATGAGTGTATTAATGAGAGTTTATTGATGCCAGTATATTTAATGAATATATTATTTTCGATAGATGCAGACAGCTGAAAGAAAAATGCAGGGAATGTGGAGTACCTGAGGTCTATTTAGAGTGGAAGTCTAACATCTGTTAAATAGAATGTAGTGGGTGCCCAGGTAGGTTGAAGAGGAATGGAAATGGATGATGAAAAGTGATAAAATAATATAAAGTAAAATAAAATATTAAAAGGTCTTTGCCTGGACCCAGAGAACCGTTTGCCCTGAACTAAGGGTTAATATTATGCCAATCTGTTTCTGTTAGGTTCAACTGATACTCTTATTCTCCCCACCCCGAAAAAAAGAAAAAGACAAAGTAAGCAAAACAACAAACAAACTAAATAAATTAAAAATGGTGTTTTGTGGTGTTTACCTGATTCTAACTATTACCCTAATATTAGCTTATGACTAGTAACACAAAACATCATATAAGCAAAATGAAAAAAAGCTTTAAAAAGTCCACATGACCACCACGATAGTATGGGTTTTATTTCTGCAGGTATAATTACACATGCATTGGCTTCTGTATAGTGCCTACGGGAGTTATTCCCTATAGGTCAACTCCTGTGCCTTTTAATTCAAAGTGTTCCGAAGAAAGCTTTCCTACAAGTTTCTTTTGCACGGAAGATGCATGCAAGAGTCAGAGGTATTCCACATTTATTTGCTATTTGTGCAGCACAGTCAAAGAAAAGTAAAAGGACCCAGTTAGAAGGACGCCTGGACATTCTAAAGAGATGAAAAATATTACAGAAGTGAGTTTTATGGTTACTACGTATATGTGTGTATGTGTGTGTGTGTGTGTGGTACATCTATCTGTGTATGTGTGTTTGTATAAAACTTTGGGTCTAAATCATCTGAAATTCAAACAACTCTACTTTTTTTTAAAAAATTGATCTTTCTAAATCCAAATTGAAAGGTAAAGTTTTTGTAAATATTTTTTGCTGACCGAGCGGAAGATAAACTGATCGAGTATATGAAATATTTAGTACAGCGCCTAGAATATTATAATTTTTCAATTAATGGTATCTAAACATACTATACTAAATCCATCAAATAATTAAGCCCACTATTGTCCCTTTCACAATTTTTCTTTATTATAGATGTGACAAATATTTAAAGAAACTGAAAATTCAGTTATATCCGGCATGGATAGAATTTTGTATAACCCTGTATCCTCTTCTAAATATACTCATAATTTCCGCTTCTCAATGGTCTTATTTCACTGGTTTTCATCGTTCAAATTGGAGTTGCCACACTCAAAACGCAATTAACATGGTTTTCTGGATGGTTTAAATTTTAAAAATAAAAGGACTTTCAGAAGACAGTCTTGAACTGAAGTATAATTTAAAAGATGGATTAAATTCTCTCCAAAAACCCTGCATATATATTGCATGAATTCACATACCTGTGTGCATGTGTGTCTGGGGGCGGGTATTGATATGCATATAGCAGTGAGAGATTTTAAAGATTAGAAAAATACCATGAATGATTTAAGGATGGTTCCAAAGTCCAGGGAAAATTCAGGGTGATGGTATTTTTTCAGAGGATTCCTAGTAAACACTCTACGAATGATGATATGAAAGAATTTTTCTACCTAGTCTGTGTTTTGCCGGCTGTTCAATCATTTTAAGTACAGCAGGAGTGCATCCATGTGTTAAGAGATGTGACGTCTTGCACGAATATTAGGGAAATGCTGGTTTCTAATGTTTAATTCTCTGCTTTTTCTACATTTTTTCTGCAGTTTTAGTGTGAAATTATAACTAGATCCCTTTATGTCCTCTAAATAATCAGATTTTTTTCACATGCAGTGAAAACAATTTATAAGAAAGCCTTTTTGTCAGCTATATTTTGAACATAGAACAAACTATACTAGCCTATATGTTTTTTTTCATTATATATAATACTTGTTCACCATGAATTCTTCTATTCCTTTCCTTTTGGAAGAACACAAAATAACAGGCAAACCAATTAACTGATGAAAATACAGATGCATATTGTCTTATAGAAAACTTTGTTCCTAATCAAAATATTTTCAAGGAAGCTATTCTTTGGACTTTATTTAGGTTAGAATCAGAAGCCTTTTTAAAATATATTCTTTACATGGGCTTCATTTCTTTGCTCTTGGCAGAAGGTAAATAAATCCAGTATCATTAGTTCTACTTCCCAGTTGAATAAGAAATCTCATAATGAATGTGTAGTAATATCATGATAGAAATTATTGGGACACCAAGAATGGAAGTTTGTCCTTATTATCCTTAGACTAAGGACCTGTACGCTACATCATATTGTTACCTCACTGTAAAAACAAAACAAAACAAAAAACAAAACAATTCATGGGAGGTAAAGAATTTTTTAAGGAGATATACTCACAGAAATGTAAGTGTAGACCTGTAAACAGGTCATGCTTTCATCTCTTTAGTTCCTTCAACATGGCAACAGAAAGGAATTAACTTTCAAAAGTGTTTCTAATAGCAACCTCTAAAATGTGCCTTTGGAATAATCAGGAAAAATGAGAAGCGTTCTTATAAATTATATCCTGTGTTCACATATTCAGAAAGCCAACTGCTGCTCTGAATTTCCTATTACAGTCTATCCGTGACTTGAACCTGAACAAAACATGTGAAGTAGAAATTTCACTGAAATATTAGCAAAAATTCATGTTACTTATCCTATATAATTGAGACTTGATATTTTTAAAATTTAAAGAACAATGAGTTTAACTGCCATGTATTGAATTTTAACATGAGATTGGCACTGTGTAGATACATTATATATAGCAAAGTGAAGTGGAGGGAATTCCTTAAATTTTCACTGGGAGTTAGTGGCAAAGATGGATATAGACCTCTTTTCTTTACAGAGACGGAGAACATCTGGAAACCCTTTGGCCTGTGAATAATGTAAAATAATTGTGAAGAGCATGGGAACTGGCAACAGATAAAGGTTCATTACTGAGGTCTTCTACTTAATATCTTAATGATTTCGTGTAATTAATTGAACTCTTCTTACCATTTCCTTATACGTAAAATGAATATAAGAATAACTGCTTACTTATTTGGTTGTTATGGGATTTACATACATATAAATTATTTGTGAAAGTGCCAGGAGTAAAATATGCTTTCATTAAATACCATTTGATATGAAAATAATACCTTAATCTACAAAGCACTTAAAAGATTAATCATGTAATAAAACCACTATGACCATGTCTTGTCTCAATTTAACAATCTACAATGTTAAAAATGCTATTAACCTTTAATGTTAATTTTCTGTATTATTTCAGATAATATAAGTTTCTATTCAATATTCTGAACTCACCTCTTCCTAATGGAAAATCAGATTAATGTCACTGAATTTGTCTTTTTGTGGCTATGGGACTATAAGCAGAGCGAGCTGCTTTTTTGTTTCTTGTTCCTGCTCTGTTACCGGCAGTCTAAATGGGAAACTTCACCATCTTCCTCACCATCACCTGCAACCATCTAATCCAACAACCAATGTATTACTTTCTCTGCCATCTCTTCTTCATGGACCTCTTCTTCACCTCCACTGTGGTTTCCTGGATAATCAGAGACTTAGCTGCAGAGAGAAAAAATATTTCCTATAGAGACTGTATGACCCATCTCTTCACTGTCCACTTGCTGGGAGGTGTGGAAATATTCACCTTGGTGTCCATGGCTTTTGACCGCTATGACGCCGTTGTCAAGCCCCTGCACTACATGGTCGTCATGAACCGGTCAGAGGTGTAACCCGCTGATCTTCCTGGCCTGGGGCTTGGGTTTTTGGCACTCCATTACTCTACTGCTGATGGTCCTCAGTTTACCTTTCTGTGGTCCGAATCGGATCAATCACTACATGTGTGATGTGAAGCCTCTTTTGAAACTGGTCTGCAAAGATATTCAAGTCATTAATATCTTAACTATTGTCAGTTCAGGGATTGTTTTGTTTGTAGGTTTTCTTGTCCTGGTGGCTTCTTACATAAACGTACTGTACAATCTCAGGAGACGATCCTCTGCAGGGTGACACAAAGCTCTCTCAGTCTTCAGCTCACATGTGATGGTTGTGGTTTTGTATTTTGTGCCCTGTATCTATACCTATTCCCTACCTGCTGGTAGTGATAACAACGACAGGGAAATCTGTATTTTACACTCTGATTGCTCCCATGTTAAATCCTCTCATTTATTCCCTGAGAAATGTGAAGATGAAAATTGCCATGAGGAAGCAATGGTCTCATATGGCACATTCAGAATTAAAGTAAATAAATTGATATTCATTGCACTTCCAATCCTATATCCTCAGTATAATTATCATGAGAGGTATTATAAAAACTATTTAATCTACCTTTGCTAATAACCTCTGAATTTACATAAGCCAAGGAATCATATAACTTTTATTCACCTACCAATCTCACTTGAAAGGATCCAACTAGTTATTGGTGTCACCATTTGAATTTGAAAACAGCCAGAAACAATTTCTAAAATACAACATTTATTATTTCTCTCTCCTGTCCAAAAATTTGTATGGAAACTATTTTCTTTGGACTAAAATCTAGCCTTCTCACATATTAATCAGAAATTTTCCCCAAATGGTCCAAATCTACTTTGCTAATCTTAGAACCCACTTCATTGGAAAAAAGTATGGTTGTACACAATAATAGGCTTTCCATTCTTGGAGACATGGTTCAAATACTGATCTATGCTTTTGGCAACTGGCTTGATTTTGGTAAGCCTCAATTTTTGATCTATATAGAAAATGGATATGACAGTTTCAGATTATTTTTGTGATTCCCAAAAAGAGAAAGATTAAGTTTGTAAATGAATCTATTCTTATGGGTGTGATGCCCTTTGATTATGTTGGATTCATTTGGGGGCCCTTGATTAAATTACCTGTTAAGATTAGGGCTTTGATTAGATCACATCAGTAAGGCATGACTCGGGTTGAGTCCATGGCCCCTTGGTGGGCCTGTATAAATGGACATGCAGTCAAGAAGACACATGAGTAAAGAGAGAGCTCTATTATTTTTGATCCTTGGGCCCCAGGGAGAGATGAGTCATTAGCCTGTTAGTTTGCAACTGAACTTGGTAAGAGAACAGAACAACTGAGACTGATAGAGAGGGCCAGAAAGAAATGATCCCTATGGCAGGAGAGAGAGGAAGCCCTGAGAGACAAGCATTATGCCAGCCTGCAGCTGAGAGAGTGGAAGCCCAAAGGGGAAGGGTGAACCCTTGCAGAGACCAGCAACCATCTTGCTTCATCACGTGGCATCTGACATTGGTGAGAAAGCAACCTTGAGTTAGACTCCAGTGCCTTGTGACTATAAGCTTCTACCCCAAATAAATACTCTTTATTAAAGCCAATAGATTTCTGGTACTTTGCATCGGCATCCCTTTGTCAGACTAATACAATGGGGTAAAATTATATTTTGTAAAGATGATTTAAGACTGTGTGGACTAAGACATTTGATATTTTAGCATGGTAAGTGGCGTAATAGAAAATGATTTATTCTTTTCCTATTACTCCTTTTTATTCATTTTTTTTCCTTTGCTAGCATGATTTTACAGCTATGCTAGACATCTCTATATTCTCCAAACCTACTTCACAATCTCTCACAACGCTGGGTTTATTTATGCTCTCTCCTCTGTCAGAGATGCCCCCCTCCTCTAAACAGATTGTCCTTGCCTAACCTATGGTTCACATATTTTTATTATTTAAGATTATTTTGCAGAACCATCAACAATTCAAAATTGTTTCTTTTTTCTTCCCTGTTCTTATATTGCTAAATATGTAATATTGTCTTCTTTCAAATAATATGTTAGTGTTTTTTATATGAATTGTGTTTTCAAAATTTAATTATCATATATTATGTACTGTATCTCTTTTATGTATTTCGTTTCTCTATTTTTCTTAGAAATATGTCTGGCAGAAAATAAGATCTAAATAAATGCTTACTGAATTGAATTAATAGATACAGGCTTTTTTTATATGAGTGCATACACAATTCTTACATATACAAAATGTCCTTTATGCTAGTTAAACCACGCATTAAAAGTAAAATATGTGATGTCTGAAATGCCGATAATTATAATATAGTCATAAGTGCCTGTCAAGTATAGAATGGAATCTTGCACCATCAGTACCTATACTGTTTTCTCATTATTTTCCACATCATGGAGGCACTGCTATTCCAGTTACTTCTTATTCTCAAATGTCATAAATCACATAAACCATTCTCATCCTTGTGCTTTGTTTCCCATTTCTCCAGACACTTCACTGTGTCCAGGCACTTGACCTTTCTCCACAAAATTATTGCATTACTTTTACAAAGAAATTTTCTGATTGATTTACTCCTGCCTGGAAACCAGGGGGAAGTTCAGGAAAAAAACAGAGTAGCAGTAATGTTAGTCTTTTGTGCCAGGAAATCCTCTTTTAATGTTTCAATTCCAGGTGCTTTTCACACATACAGAAAAACTTTTTTTCCTGTCTAGCCATAGATCCCCTAGAATATTAAGGCCTTTCACCTATTCTAAATGAAATAGTTCTCACTAGTTTTTATTTATTCAGAGTTCAGTATGATTTGGTTTAAGATCATATTTATTCCTGGGAGTATTTGGGGTGTATTTTTTTTCTTTTTTTTTTTTTTTAGTAAATAAAACTGTCCTTTTGGATATAAGATTCTGTGTCCATTTGCATACTATGGGAGGATTTGAGTTTCTTGAGCAGGGATCAGGAGAAAGACCACTCCATCAGAGAAAATGTTATGCTACAAAACCCTGAAGCCTTTTATTATCAAGTTTAAAGAGGTCAAATAATTTTTTTGGTAGAATATATTGTGAAAATATGTATTAATCCTATACCCAAAATCAATTGTTCTATAGTTAACAGCAATATTGTAATATTCTTGCATCAATGTCAAAGAAGGTACAATAATGCTAAGGGTCAATAATAGAGTGTATGGGATATTTTTCTTTTGAGCTAAGGAAAATGTTCAAAGGTTTACTGGGGTGATGACTTTACAACTCTGTGATGAAAGTGAGAGCCACTGAATGTATGCTTTAGATGGAATGTACAAGGCATGGGATTGTATAACAGTAAATCATGTGGTGGAAGATGAACTGTGGTTAACAGACAAATATGAGTGTTCTTTCATGAACTATAACAAATGTACAGTATTATTACATAGTGTTAATAATTAGGTGTATGGAAAAATATACCAAATGTATGCTACAGACAATAGTGGTAATAATCTGATTATGTTCTTTCATAATCTGTAACGAATGTTCTACAACAATGTAAGGTGTTGGCATAGGGGTGATGTATGGGAATTCTGCATGTTATTCACGATTATTTTGTAGGTGCACAACTTCTCTAATAATAAAATATAAAAATTTTAAAAAATCATTGTTCTAATATTAATGATCACTTTGCTAGATTTTCTTTTTCTAATCATTAGCATAATTATTGAAGACTGCAGAAATAGCTGTCAAAAGATTTTATAGAATGATTTGTTCAATTGTTTGGCTCAACTTATAAGTGTAACAAAGGGTAGTTTGGAAGTATTTTGGATCATAAATTGTAATTTAAAAATTTTTACCCATTAAGATATTATTTTTAAAATTTAAAATATTTAAGTCCATCAAACTAAATTTTATTAAAGGAGTAACTTAACTAAGCCAATAAATACTCGTATTGCACAGTCCCCTTATGTTAAGACACCAGGTTTGTTCAGAAAACACCAGGTTTGCAGATGATTAGAGGTCTTGGGTGGTGCTTAAGGAAAGATTAGAGGCCAAATTAAGTTGTGAGCTACACAGTGCTACACGACTTCCTGCTTGGGTCACTCTCGCCCTTTGCATTAATCTTTTCTTCATACTTATGTCCGTCTCTAAGCCTCTGTTGAGTATGCTATTTTAATATTTTCTGAAAGACTTTGCAAACTTATGATTATAGTCACAATATATCCTAGATATTTCAAAGTGATCTTAATTTTAACAATTCATTTCATTCCTCTCTACATAAGCCATCAACTTTCTCAGAACAATTTGATTTTACTAAACGATGTCTTGTGGAGTATTTTCTTTCATCTGAAAATCCACAAAAGTGTATTATTTTATTTGTGTTCTAATATTTTATTGTAAAATGAGCTAGTATCTGAATTGGGTCTACCAAAAGGAAAATCAGACCAGCAGCTGTTTTTTTTTCTAACCCTCTTTATTCAAGGGACTTGGAATATATCAGATGAGTAAACAGCAGAATCTGACTGAATAGCACATGTTCTCACCTACAGGGAATGTGATGTACAGGGTTCCTTAAGGAGGCCCAGAATTTAAGATCTGTAGTCGGAAAGAACTCTTTATGATAGACTAGCTGTTTGATCATGGACATAAACCAACTAAAGTTCCATTGTAATTATTGGCATAGCTAATTGTAAATGTTCCATATTTGGTTGTAGTAGTCGATTCCATTACTAGTGTCTCAGAGAATTTAGGTATGTTCCCCAGAATAGTTAAGCAATGTGTCTAATTTGAGGTTGTAGCCAGGTTCTCCTTTGAAGTTCAATTTTTATCCTGAGCTGCATTGTCTCTGGTAGCAACAGCAGCAGTTCTGTCTGTAAATAGTAACTGAGTTAATGACACACAGTGTTTGCTTCTCTCAACAGCTGGGGCCACCTATTGATGAGATGGGAGAGAGAGAGACTGGTGATATTCTGTCTCAAGTTAAACTGTGGTCTTGGGAGGAATTTTGTTGTCGAGGAGTAAGGATGTGCTCTGATTTCACTTTTTCTCAAAAAGATGCAAGAAGCTTGGAAAGTCCAGACACTTGAAGCTAATCTCTGAATAGCCTCAAGGTTAGCCAGTGGTTCCACTCCTGATGCCCATGACTCTGAGATTGGATTCCCAATTTCCTTTATATTCCCAAACATTTTCACTATTTTTGTGTTTCTTTCCTTAATCATTTGTTTTCCCCTAATATTGAAAAATTATGCGACAAATTTATGATATAACACTAATAAAATGATTTCACTTCATCACAGTTACATATAAAATATAAGGATGAGTTGGATTTACATAGATCTATTTCTTTTTTCACAATGATGAGACTTTTTAAAAGTAGATCAAGGCTTTCTTGATGGCTCCTTTGCATAGACTAAGTACTATTAAATGTTGCTCCTTAGTACTGAATGTAATATGCTTCACTCAGGCACTCCCTCTAATTCGTTCAGATTCTCAATCTATAATTGAATGCATCTCTGGTTCCAATTGGATATTTACACACAAGAATCTTTAAGTCCATTGCAAATAGGCAAGTAGAGTGTTAGATTCTCCAGACTTTCTCAAATGTACAGTTTGTGAGATTCTTGTTCTATGTGCCTCATCCAACTAGATGCATGTTGGAAATTACACTGACCTTGTTGTTTTGGTCCCTGACACTTAAATCGACATGTAATTTCACTTTATTTTTTTTCTTTTTTCTTTATTTTGAAAGAAGATTTAGATTACATAAATGTTACATTGAAAATATAGGGGATCCCCATATACCCACCCCTCCCCCCCGCACCTCTATACTTTTCCCCATTAACAACATTGTTCATTAGTGTGGTACCTTTTTTTGTTTGTTTGTTTGATTTTTTTTTGTTTTGTTTTTGGTTACATATCCCCCCCCCCTTTCTGCTTGCTTTTGCTGTGTTCATTTCTCTGCGTTCTTCTGTGTCTGCTCTG
>PVKH010030185.1:0-12532 GCA_004027955.1 Chaetophractus vellerosus | reverse complement strand
CCAATGGTGTAATCACTATGGATTTCAAGCTAAATATTGGTTGAGACCACACAGCATTCCACCGTCTGTAATTGTATGGATTCTCTCTAATTATTTCAAGGTATTGGCTTTCAGATTTGCCTTAGTTCTCCCGTTTATTCTTCTCCTAAAAATTTCACTATTCCTTCTCAGCTTCTTTGAGAGACTTATCTTACTCTTTTGGCCTCATTCATTCCAAGTATATTCCAGGATTTTGAACTGGAATTTCTCTTCCTTTTTTTTTTTTTTTTTGCTATGTGCTTTCCCTGGGTACTGTGGTCCACTATCACAATTTTTTTTTTTTTTTGCTTTCTCCACTTGCTTTATTACACACGTGATGAACACTATCACAACTTTAATTACAGGTTCAGATGGACTCAAAATCTTTGTCTCCAGCCCATGGACATGGAATGGAGCATACTCATTTAAATGTTTTATGAATGAAAGAATAAATGAATGAGTGATAGCTCAAGTGGATTCCTAGTCATAGAAGGCTTTAAAAAGTCAGACAAAAGTTCAAATTTAATGCTTTAGTCAGTGCCATACAATAGAAATACAATGCAAGCCACCTATGTAATTTGAAAAATCCCTGTAGCTACATTTAAAAAGCAAAAGAAATGGGTAAATTTAATTTTAATAATATATTTTCTTTAGCTCAATATATTCAAAATATTATCACTTGAACATGTAATTTATACAAAAATTATTAATGTGATATTTATTTTCTTTTCTCTTATTGTCTTTGAAATTAGTGTGTATTTTACATTTACAGCTTATCTAGAATCAGATTCTAAATTAAGTTCCTTAGTTACACTTACTACATTTCAAGTGTGCAGTAGACACATGTGGCTAGGGACACTATATCAGATGGCACAGTAATAGAGAAATGGAAGTCATTTTAAGTTCTAGAGCAGGAAACACACATAAGACAATGAAGTTTTGAAGTAAGATAAAACATATCCTATCCTTACTTAACTGGTAAGCACCCCTGTACATCTAGCACCCCTGTTTGTTTAAACAGATATTTAGCAATCTTTTCTAAATCACTGAACCAGCAGAAGAAAGTGGTAATTGTAGATGATTTGAAGATTTAAATATAATTACAGACTTTGCCAATTTGAGGCTGATTTCTGTCATTAACTTAAATACCACAATTTAGCACTTTGTCCCCATATGTGCCCATTTGACCATTGTATTTTATTACTATCCATTTTTATGTATATGATTTACTACATTAAGAGCCTGTCTTCTTTCCATTCTTCTTTCTCTCTATTCCACAGTCATTTTCTATCATATCCTACAAGTGTTTGGATAAAACAAATGAGAAACAATATGAATTGATCTGAACTGATTATAAAAGTCATATTGCAATCTAGAATAATAAAATAAACATTATGCCATATGAAGTGTGTTTCTTGTTAGCTATGCTGTCATACAACCTTGATAGAAATAGCATTTTCTCTTGCTAAATAGAACGAGGATGGAGTCGTTGACTGAGAACCCGCCGAGACTCTTCCTGAGGTTTGGGCATGCTAGTCACAAGGATGCAAAATGCCTCCAGCCTTCAGCTTACCTCTAGGTTTTTGACCTTGGCTTTGTCCTCAGTCCCAAATGTCAGATCAAGAAAACCAGGCAACAGCTTGAACAGGCAAGGTGTGTAATATAAATACAATGGAATCTCTGCCCAGATAACTCCTATTGATTCTCCAGGGCTTTGAGCCATACCACACTGAAATTTTTTTCTAGGTGAGCTGACTGCACACAGATTTCACTGGATTTATATCTTTTTCAAGCCAGTCTGATACCAATTAACAAAGCAGTAGTGCAGTACAAGATGGAGTGCCCTGAAATAATTAACGCAGCTCTATGAAGACCTAAACCCTCAGGAACATTTTGCCCTCTATATAAAGCCTGCTGGTTAGGGAACGTGGGCCAGTGGACCTGCTCTGTGAGAATGAAATAGAACGTGCATTTTGGTTGGCTCCTTTGCGTCTCTCCCCGCTGCTCCTTCTGTATCTGAACGTTAACTAATGCTTGGCTATTCCTGATGAACTTTGGAAAAGGGAAATGGAGTAAAAATAAGTCCTAAGCTTTGTACCTTCAGTATGAGTTTTAGAGAAAGAGGTTCCTACAGTAAAAGGAAAGGGGAGAATTCTCATCTTCTGACATCCTGTCAATAAAAGAAAGCATTTCACACCTCCTTGGGTTTCATCATCATTACCTTAACCTACACGGAAAGGAATTCTCACTCAAATAGAATTTTTCATGCCTGTATTGGGCTGTGAACAGTATTACCACCATCTCTGAAGAGAAAGAAATTGGGAAGAGAGATGAACAGGATTTGAAGTCAGGGCAGCAGACCAGGAAAGGGTAGCTGCTTATCATTACTTGAAGGACAATTATATGGATATTCTTAGATGCCAGGAATAAGATGAGAGTGGAAGTTAAAGGGAAGCAGATTTTGTCTTATTATTAAAATGAAAAACGTGAGAGTTGAGCAGTTCTACCGTTACACCTCTCCCCTGGCAATAAAAAGAATCAAGGGCCTTAAAAGAGGATTATCCCAGAGGAAACATACACAGCATCATGAAATAATCACCCCTTCAGCAGGCCCTATCAGGAAGTATATGATAATCTATCTCCCCAATACAGCACATCTGTACTCACTTATAATTCCCCTAATCATGATTCTTCTACTCCTTTTATTTGAATCTATAATTTTCAATGTAACTTTTAAGTATATTTATCAGAGACTTAGATCTTTGGACTATTCAAATGCCAATTGAGCCCTGAATCCCAGCAGAGTTGTGGCCAACTCCTACTCTCCATTTCTTCAGGCTTGCCCTGGACAACCAACAAAACGATGATGATGGACAGGTCCCATCACCCAAAACACAGAGTGTATGCAGCTGGGGATAGGATAATTCCTTCCATCTGCCCTGTGGTATCTGGGGCCCCTCTCAGCCTAGGGCTGTCAGAGTGGACAGCATCCTGGGGTCCCTCAGGATTGGGGAATGGATAATTGTGAGGGGTGTGTGGCTGGGGACCAAAGTAAATTAGTTGTTATCATGGATGTTATCTTGTGTTGATTGAAGAACTTGTAACATTAATATAAAGATAATGGCTGCCAGGTGTTCAGAAGGGAGAAAGAATGGGTAGAAGAGGGCATACTTGGGAAGGTGAGATTATCTGTATAATTCTTCAATGATGGACACGTGACATTACGCATTTGTCAAGGCCTCTGGAAGTACACAGCACAAACTGTAAATCATAATGTAAACTACAGACTTTATTTAGTAGCAATGTTTCAGTATTGTTCATTAACTGTAGCAAATATACCACACTAACCTAAGATGTCAATAATAGGGGTAACTGTATGGGGTTATGGGGGAAGGATTATGTGGGAATTCTCTATACTTTCTGTGTAATTTTTCTGTAAATGTAAATCTAAAACTTATCTAAAAATACATTTTTTAAAATTTTAAGAAGACTACCAAGAAGAGATTGGATGCGCAAATTTGTGAACTATTAGGAGAATTTTAAGCATTATAAGGGTGGCACAAGGAAAAAAATGTCTTTGTTCCCTTTTTATCCTTGAAAATCTGTCATTCTAGGACTAGAGAAATCTCTTGCTATCAGGAATCCTGAGCCAACTGTTTAGCAGTCGGGGAATCATTTGAAGAAGGAGGCCCATTGGTGATAACATGTGTGTTGCCATCCCCATTTGGAAAGGATCTAAGGAGGGCAGTGTAGTATGACAGAAGACTGAGACCATGTTAAGGAAGAGTCATCAGGCAGCTCTTAGAAATTGCTCTGCTTTTTAAAGATTCTTTAATAGAGAAACAAATATGTGGTCTGAAATGGCACGTTAAGATACTGAAATAGCACTGTTGGTGGGCTCTGCCTGCAACTTAAACAGAACAAATTAAGGTTGGCAGGGGAAGCACTCCTTTTCTAGAGCCCTCAGCATCAGCTCAATCAGATGACCTAATAAAAACAACACACAGATGCATCTTATGGCCTGGGGGGTGTTTTCTGGGGAATGGATTAGGCACAGCTAATGAAGGCCACGAGTCAGCTTAATGCCTGGGCTGGTCCAGGGTGGCTTGTCTGGCCAAGAAAAGCTTAATAACTAAACGGCAAAGAGAACAGATGAGTTCTGCAATTGGCAAAAGGGAAATGTATTCGGGGTAGGAATGGGGTTGGCTCAGTTGAGGTAATACAAATTTCAGTGTGATCTTTCTTACACTCTCTGTGGTGTTAGGATTTGGTTGGATAATTCTAGGATGACACAGAATTTAGAGCTGGGGAACATATAGTCCACATCCCCTTTCTCCTGCTGAATTCTAAGATATTCTTGGCAAATAATTCAGTCTGTGCTTAATTATATATGTTGATATTCAATTCCAAATTCCACGACTGTTCATTGAATGTACACCATGAGCCAGATTTGACCTGGGATGAAGGATATAATTAAGAACATCTCCTACTCCCTATTTAACTTATGGTGCTGGAGAAAGAATAAAACAAAACAAAATAAACAAAAAATCAATCCTCAGCCAAATAAACAAATTGCCATAATATATACAAAGATACCTAAGTATGGTGGAAGAAACTACATTTGTGCCTGAGACAGAGAATAACATGATGGGATAGATTACTTTGGATGGGGTGCTAAGGGATGGACTCTCAGGGGGTGACATTTGATTTCAGACTGAGTCAAAGAAGTATTAGGGACTCTTTGAGAGGGATCTATACTAATGATGCAAACTTCCATTTGTTAGACTTTTTTTTTTCTTATCAAGCATTTTTGTTCAGTTCAATAGGTATTTCATTAAGTGAGTGCATTCAGTGGATCAGACACTATGCTAGATGAAAGAAGCACACAGTCCTGCTTTTAGAGAGCTTACAGTCTACAGTCAGAAATAAAAGTCCACCAAATCATAAACTGTAATATCCACAATACTAGAATTTTACATCAGATATAGATTTCGTACATAGATGGTAGGATTAATTTTTCTCTTACAGGTAGTGTGCTACAAAATGGAGAACCATAATAGGGAAAGTGATCCAGAATGTGCAAAGACATGCACACTTGGGATATCAAAGGATTTCAGGGGAAGTGCAAGTGGTGTTTGACAATTAAGTATAACAAGGGAGATAGAGAAAAGAAAGATTTGGCTAGAGAGAAAGAGCATCAGAAGCTATATATTTATATAATGTATAAGAGACTTTGTAATCTATTGTACAGGTGATGAGAGGACTCAGAATAATTTAAAACAGTGAGGTAAAGTAATTGAAATATTAGTAATAATAACAATAGGAAGAAGGTGAGTAAAAGAAGATGAAGGAAGAAGAAAGAATTCTTACTGAGCAGTCAATAAGGCCTTTTCCTATCACTTACATTAACTCAATTTTTGCAGAAAAAAAAAAAGAAACCCTATAATTGAGGAAACTGAGGTACAGAAAGGTTACAAGATTTTGTCACCATTTTAGCTTGTCAGAGCTGCTATTACAAATAACACACAAAGGGTGGGCTAAAAAAACAGAACTTCTTGACTCTTGGCTCAGGGTTTTGAGGCGAGAAGTCCGAAATCAAGATAGTAGCAGGGCTTGCTATGTAATGAAAAACTTGACTGTCTTTGTCCTCACTTCCTGGGCAGGGAACCTCTGAATCTTTGGAATTTCCCATGATAGGAATGTCTTTTATTCATGGTGGACCTAGGACCTCAAGTGATAGTTCGTTTGCTAAAAGGCCAGTCACACCTGCAATCTTAGGGTGGGGGCTGGCCAAACCAGAAAGACCAACCAGGCAATAAGGGAATTGGGGCCTTGAGCCTTGTCCTATCTGCCCACCTCCCTGACTTCTGAGGCCTGCAAATTGAGTTCAACCATGTGGGCATTGATTCTATCACTCACGTCTATGTAATAAGATCCCATATAAACTCAGAACACTAGAAGTCCATGATTGATAATACATCGCTGTGCCGGGAGGGTGATGCATTCCAACTCCAAATGGAGAGGACACCAAAGCTCATGTTTGAAACCTTCCCAAACTGCACCCCCTGTCTCTTCTTTTGACTTTTTATTTGTATCCTTTAAATATAATAAAACTATAATTGTTAGTATAGTGTTTTCAGTGCGTTCTGTGAGTCGTTCTGGCAAATTAGGAAACCTGAAAGTGGGTGGGAACCCCCACTGTAGCCTGTTGTTCAGAAGTGTGGGTAACTGTTACAGTTTGAAGTAATTATGAATTCCAAAAATGCATATTAAATCATGCTTGTAAACTTATCTGTTTATCTGGGCATGACTGGGTTATGATTAGGGCGTTGAGCCCCGCCCCTCAGTGGGTGTGGTCTCAAGTGTAAAAGGCAAGGCAGAAGATTTGAGAAGCAGGTTTTTGAGAAGCAGTTCTGATGTTGGAGAGAACACCCCAAGAGTAGAAAAGAGAACCGTTTACCTGCTGGTCTACAGCTGACCTTGTGAGGAAACAGAAGAACTAAGCCGGGAGAGAAACGCAGCCCTGGGAAGCCAAAGGCCTGAGCCCTTGCAGACGTCGGCAGCTGTCTTGCTCCAGCATGTGGACTTTGGTGAGAGAAGAAGCTTATGCTTTGTGGCCTGGTAACTGTAAGCTTCTACCCCAAATAAATACCCTTTATAAAGACCAACCAATTCTTGGTATATTTTGCAAAGGCACCTCTGTGGCTGACTAATACAGTAGCCTAGACCCCTGAACTTGTGACTGGTGCTCAAAGGGGAATCTTGTAGAGGATTGCCCTTAACCTGTGAAGTCTGGCCTAACTCCAGAATTGAATTGATTTAAGTTACTGTAATATTTGCAGTTGGTGTCAGAAGGTGTTGTGGAAGTTGTACAAGTTTTTGATAATCATTATATTTGCTTGCTCCTGGGAGACTGTAGTTTTATGATGCTGGCTGCTGACAGTCCTTGGGGTTCCTTAGTTTATATTTATGCCTCCTGTCACATGGTGATGTTCTCTCCTTTCTGACTTCTGTGTCTTCCAAGTTCTCTTTATAAAGTCCCCCAGTACTCAAGATTAAGGCCCACCCTAGTTCAGCTCACCAACCTTAACTAAAACTAGCATCTTCACAAGGTCCTATTTACTATAAATTCATACCCACAGAGATGGAAGTTAAGATTAAGAGTGTTTTGGGGGTGCATAATTCAACCTCCCAGTCAAACAGGTTACCAGAGCCAGGATTTATATCAGGTAGTCTTGCTTCAAAGTTTGTGTCCTATACTTCCATGGTCCAGTTCATTGCATGTTTAAGAATTGTGTTAAGAACTATGCATGCTCATTGTATGGTTAATAGTCAGTTTAAAGATTAGGTGAAGGATGGGGGTATGGGCACTTTCAAGACTTCTGGGAAAAACAACAAGGATCCAGAATCTGCTTCTTATTTCTTCTACCTATTATTTCTAGTTTATACAATTAAATTTTACATTATCCCTTCTGCAACCTTCAGATTTTAGAAAACACCCCCTTTCTAGATCTTCCCTAGGACACCCATCTTCAATTCCACCAACTGTTTCTCACATGGTGTCTGTATGTGTGTATACTTTCACTGTCCTGGTCAAGTTGTCCTAGATAATCAATACCCCACTCCCACCTCTTTTATTTGATGACCAGAATGGTCTCCAGTGTTCTAAATTATGCTGCTTCCATATATTACATTAATCAATCCTACTTGGAATATAGAGTATGGGCTGTCCATGCAGACTTCCTTATGTAACTTTTGAAGTATGAATAAATGTGAAATGGATGGTAAGTGTCTCTTGAATATCACTTAAGGGACTTCCAAGAGAGAGAAAATGCTCTCAAGATACTCTAATCAATCTGCAGTTTTAATCTCACAGAAAATGCTTTTGGTCTCGTGGAAGCATCTAGAAGATATTCAGCGAATACATATTACATTGATCTGATTGCAGATATATAATATATTTGACACTGTGTGTAGTAGTTAGGGTTTTTTTTATTGCTTGTTTCAAGTGTCAGAAATGTGCCTCATTAGCTAAAGAATGATTTTTGGAATATAGAAGAGTTCATTTTGAAGTAAAAATTGAGCATATAGCATGTCAAGGACTAAAACTGAGGACTCTGGTCTGTCTCCAACCATCTCTTGTGTCTTCTTGTTTACACTTCTTTTGGGCTCATATTCTCCTACAGCAGAGAAAGGATCCCTCCATGTAGTGGAAAGGGGATCTGCCAAGAGACGTATGTCTATATCCTTCTAGCTTGCAATAAAAAAGGAAATAGTTTCTTTTCACTTCCAACTGGAAAAGGAAAAGCAAGAAAAGCATTCAATTGATCAATGTTGGGTTCTGTAAGCCACTCATTGTTCTGGGATGGGGCACACTAATTGATAAGGCGGACACAGAGGAAGAAAGGAAAAGTTTATCAAATTATAAGTGATGTCATTATTTAAAAAATGATAATGAGAAAATGTTTCCTGTAGAGATAGAATAAAGGAAGGAAGAAAGGAGGAAGAGAGGGAGTAGGGGAGAAAAACCATGGGCACCATGCATAACCATTTTGAAAAATAGTTTGGCATAATGTAGCAATATTGAAAATACACAATGCATGGCCCACCATTCCTAAAAATGTTCCTCAGAGAAACGTGTGCACATGTACAATGGGATACATGTACTTGAATGTTCATAACAGCATTTTCTGGAATAACCAAAATCCAGCACAAAAAGGTCCATCAGCAGTAGCATATATGGATTACTTTTTATTTATTTTGGTATATTCATATGCCAATGAAAAGTCATAAACTCAGTTACCTATAACTAAAGAGAAAATTTTGTAGACATTAGATTACGGAAAAGAAAGAAGTCATAGAGAATAAATGAATTAACATTCTAATTTTACAAATTTAAAATAGTAAAAACTACACTATATTGTTCAGAACCATATACTGGTGGTAAAACTATGAAGAAAATAATAAAGAAATTATTATCATAATAATTATGATAGAGTTTACTTTTGCAGGAAAACAATGAGGTTGATATCAGGTAAGATTATATGGGGGCTCCTGAGATGGTGGCAATAATCAATACTTTAACTTGAATGGTAGTTACATGGAATTTCTCATTATGATTGTTAAACTGTAAATATATTTATTCACTTTTTGGTATAGCTCTTATATTTTCCTATTAATGAAGAAGAAAAAACTAGTCCTCACTGTTTCCTACTTTTGAGTATTGGCTTTTGAATGAGAAATAGTCAGTATTCTTGCTCTATGTTGCACTAATGATGTGATATTGGGAATTGTTTCACTTCTTTATGTATCATTTTTCTCATCACATATAGGAGGCAGCGAAGTAATGATGATGAAAACAATAATAATAACAAAAACAACACTTGCAAAGTTATTGTGAGATCAAATATCATGCTGCATGTAAAAAACACAGTTATTTGTGTGGTGGTTAGTAAATGTTCAGCACAATATAATTGCTTTATGATTTTTCTTTTTTTTTTTTTAAAGATTTATTTATTTTATTACATATCTCCCCCCCCCCCCCCCCCGCTGCGGCGACACACCGAGACTGGTCACTGCGCAGGCGTGGCTTTCCCTGCTTGTGGGCGGCTTCTGCTTCCATTCACGGCCGGCTCTCAGTTTGCGGGTGGCTGGCTGCGCTCCATTCGCGGGCGACCTGCCCTGCCCATGGCGGCTTTTTGCCCTGTCCGTGGCAGCTTTTTGCCCTGCCCACGGCGGCTCTGGCCCACCCATGGCGGCTTGCCATTCTCAAGGCGGTCTGCCCGCTAGGAGAGGTCCCTGGGAACCGAACCCGGGGCCTCCCATGTGGTATGCCAGCGCCCTATCCACTGGGCTATCCAGCCGGCCCCTTTATGATTTTTCTGATACTATAAAAGAAAAAAGAATAAGTAAGATGAATATTGCTTCCATCCTGCCCACTGCCAACACTAGGTCCTTATCTTAGAGTTCCTTTAATTAAAAAATAAAATCAAACTGTTCATTTGGGCATCTATATTATTTGAGGAACTATGTTCACTGATTGGGAAAAATAAAAATAAAAATAAACCACAAAAATCTTACTCTTTAATAAGTTTTCAATGTAGAAGGGATTTCTCTCCCACTGCACACATATTATCAGTGCTCGCGATCATAGGTTATGTTCATATAATTCTATGATATCTGTGCCTGTATCTTTGTGCAAAATTAGGTGACTTTCTTTCCTTAATAAAGGAATACAAAACAGCTTCTATAAGATACATGCTATAATGAAGGAATGTGTATATAGAAAGGGAACAAAAGACCATCACAAATGACTATCTGTGAAGGAGAGGCAAAATGTACCAAGAAGCTAATGAATCGTAAGCTCTGGAGTCTCTTGCATTCATGAATCCATAATAAGGCACCGGAAGGGCCCCAGCAATATGGTCACATGGTATATGGTTTTGTAAAATTTTCAAAATTAAAATATTTTAACCACAATTAAGACCACTTTTCTCTTCATTCTAACTTGCCCAGTATTAAATTTATCTCATGTCAGCTGGCATTTGAGTGGCTGTGGGCACTATTATCATCCAACTAAGGGGGAATTGAGTGGAGAATATATTTAGTTTATTTTTCAGTAAAATATAGTTATGTTATTTACAGCTGTATCTGTATATGATTAAGTTAATTTTGGTTTTACATTACAGAAAAAGCTTCCAGGAAAATTCCTAACACAAACTTTGCTGACATGCTTGAAATCACTGCATAACGTTTCAAGAACAGGTGTCATAATATCAATGTATATTATACCTACCAGCACTCAAAGTTTGTAGGCATTGGGGAAGAAAGAGATTTGAAATATTTGGAACCATAAGCTACTACACACAGGCTATAATATTATTCAAAACCTCATACTGCAAAATTGTAATTGAAAAATGCAGTTTTCATCAAAGTCTGGTTAAACAGAAATTCTCCACTGTCAGGAATATACTGAGTTATCCAGCATATAAAATAAATATACAGAATAATAAAAAGCAGATAGATAGGTATTTGATATAAATCACATAGAATATAATTTATTAAAGTCCCTAAATTTGCCAAGTACCAACTTGTAACAGTATTACATACAGGAAAAGGTTTGTGTTTGAAGTTTAATGTTTTATGTATCACAGCTATCAATAATAAAAAAAAAGAGCAAACATGATAGAGGACAGATTTTATGATCTGTCTATTATTTCTATGTAAACAAACTATAAAAATTTCTTATTATCTAAACAGACATTTATCCAAGGAATATATACAAATGGTCAATAAGCATATTGAAAAATGCTCAGCACGTTAGGAAGGGCAAGATACCAGCGGAGGAAGGAGCTCCAAGAGTCAGCTCCTCCTACAGGGCAGTTACTAATCTCTCAGAGCTATCTAAAGCACCTGTTTGCGGCGCTCAGGAGACCAGGAGAGCATCCTGCAACATCCTTGAAAGTATAGAAGCAGGAGACTGCTCATCTGCAGAGACAATTCATGAGTAGAGCAAATCCATACCATGGAGGCCAGTGCCCATCCTCCACTGGTAGGGCAAGCCACCTTTAGAGCTATTCCATGACTGGAGTTGGAAGCTCCACTTCCCAAAAATGAGGGAGGAGGAGATGGTTGGCCACCGACTTCAGCTACTGATTAGTAAATTTGGCGGGCTAAAGTATGATCCTGAGAACAGCTAAAGTTTGACCCTCTCCAAGTCAGAAGGAGGCTGGTAGCCTCCATTTTAACTCTGCCCCCGGCATGGGGGGAAGTGGGGCCGATTGAAAATCACAGTGAATTTAGTGACTGGTTTCTTTCACCCAGATCTGCCTGTAGCCTTAGCCTAGGCTCCACGCCCACTTCCAGCAAGGAGAAAGCGGGGGGACATGCACCAGCCTCTCTGGGTAACTGCAAGATTATAGCCTGTGCAGACCATACACTCGGACATCTGGGGTTCCATCCCCGCAACCCAATAGGATAGGAGAGGACCTCTGTTTTCTTGGCCTTTCTGGGCAAGTGGAGATGTTTTCAGCTCACAAGAACTGGTTCGTTGAGTGCCTTCGATTCCATCTCTACCTCTACCACCCTCCTGCCCCCCATGGGATAGGAGGGGCCTGGAGTTTCTCAGCCTCTCAGGGTAAGTGCAGGCAATTTTGGCCTGCACAAACCAACTTTTGGACACCTGTGGCTCCACCCCTACCCCCAAAAGGACAAGAAAGGGACTGTGTTTCCCCAGGCTCTCTGAGTAACTGCACGTGCTTTTGGTCCCCACAGACTGAAGAGTCAGACACTCCCACCACCAAGTAGGATAGGAGGTGTTTTGGTCAGCCAAAGGTGTGCCTTTTGAAATATACCAAAGATTGGTCGGTCTTTATAAAGGGTATTTATTTGGGGTAAAAGCTTACAGTTACCAGGCCACAAAGCATAAATTCCTTCCCATACCAGAGTCCACGTGTTGGGGGAAGATGGCTGCCGACGTCTCCAGGGTTCAGGCTTCCAGGTTCCTCTGTTCCCG
>PVKH010030184.1:0-12535 GCA_004027955.1 Chaetophractus vellerosus | reverse complement strand
GGTAAGGCTTCAGTTTTGGTTAAGGTTAGGGTTAGGGTTAGGGTTAGAATTAGAGATAGGAATGGGGTTAGGGTTAGGGTTAGGGTTAGGGATAGGGTTAGGGTTAGACTTAAGGATAGGAATAGGTTTAAGGTTACTGTTAGGGATATGGTTAAGTTTAGGGTTAGGATTAGAATTAGGTTTAGGGTTAGGTTTTCCAACAGATGTCAGATTAGGGTTAGGGTTAAATTTAGGTTTAGGAAAAGTTAGGGATAGAAATAGGGTTAGGGTTAGGTTTAGGGTTAGGGGTAGCATTGGGTTATGGTTAGAATTAGAGTTTGGTTTAGTAATAAGGTTAGGTTTACCATTAGGGTTACGTTTAGGTTTAGGCTTAGCATTAAGGTGAAGTTTAGGCCTAGGGTTAGGGTTTGGGTAAGTGTTAGGGTTATGTTAGGTTTAGGTAAGTGTTATGGTTAGGGTAAGGTTTAAGATTAGGGTTAGTGTTAGAGTTAGCTTTAGGGATAGGCATAGGGTTAGTGTTTGGGTTAGGTTTAGCATTAGGGTTATAGTTAATATTATGGTTATGGTTATGGTTATGGCTAGGGTTAAGGTTAGTGATAGGGTTAGGGTAAGTGTTAGGGTAAGTTTAGGGTTAGGGTAAAGGTTATGGTCAGGGTGTTGTTTAGGATTAGGGTTAGGATTAGTGTTAGGGATAGTGTTAGGGTTAGGGATAGTATTAGAGTTAGGTTTAGTGTTAGTGCTAGTTTTAGGGTTTGGGGTCAGGTTAGGGTTAGGTTTAAGATTAGTGTTAAGGTTAGGTTTTGTATCAGTGGTAGGGTTAGTTTTGGGTTAGGCTTGGGGTTAGTATAAGAGTTAGGGATAGCAATAGGGTTAGGATTAAGGTTAGGGTTAGGTTTTGCATCAGTGGTAGGATTAGGGTTAGGGTATGGGTAAGGGTTAGGGATAGCATTATGCTTAGTTATAGAATTAGAGTTAGGGTTCAGTTTAGTTTGAGGGTTTGTTTTTTCATTAGTGCTAAGGGTTAGGGATAGGGAAAGGTTTAGCATTAGGGTTAGGGTTAGGGTTAGGGTTAGTGTTAGGGTTAGGTTTTGTATAAGTGATAGTGTTAGGGTTAGTGTTAGGGTTATGGTTAGGTTTTGCATTAGAGTTAGGGTTAAGGTTAGGTTTAGGTTTGGTTTTGCTTTATTGGTAGGGTTAGGATTAAGGTTTGGGTTAACTTTAGCATTAGTGTTATGGTTAGGTTTAGGGTTATGGAAAGATTTAGGTGTAAGGTTTAATGTAAGGGTAGGGGGTGGTGTTAGGTTTATGGTTAGGGCTAGGCTTAGAGTTAGAGTTAGGTTTAGGGTTTAGGGTTGGTGTAAAGGGTAGGGTTAGTGTTAGGGTTAGGGTTAAGGTGAGGGTTAGGGTTAGGTTTAGGGTAAGGGTTAGCAATAGGGTAAGGCATAGGATTACCGTTAGGGTTAGGGTTAGGGTTAAAATTAGGGTTAGGGTTAGGTTTAGGATTTGGTTAAGGTTTATCGTTAGGGTAATATTTAGGGTTGGGTATAGGGTTAGGGTTAGGGTTAAGATTAGTGTCTGAGTTAGGTTTTACATCAGCAATAGAGTTAGGGTTAGCTGTCGGGTTTGCATTTGGGCTCGTGTAAGAGTTAGGGATAGTGATACAATTAGGGATAGGGAAAGGTTTAGGATTAGGGTTAGGATTAGGGTTAGGTTTAAGGTCAGGGTTATATTAGCATTAGGTTTATGGTTAAGTTTAGGTTTAGGGTTAATGTGAGGGTTATGGTTAAGGATAGGGTAAAGTTTAGGTTTTGGTTTAGGGTTAGGTTTAGGGTTAAGATTAGGGTTAAGGGTAGGTTTTGCATCAGTGGTAAGGTTAGGGTTAGTGTTTGGGTTAGGGTTTTGGTTTGTATAAGAGGTAAGGATAGCAATAGGGTTAGGGTTAATGCTAGGGTTAGGGATAGTGATAGGGTTAGTGTTCAGAATAGGGAAAGGGGTAGGATTAAGGTAAGGTTTAGGGATAGGGTAAGGTTTAGGTTTACAGTTAGGGTTAGGGCTAGTGTTAGAGTTAAAATTAAGGTTAGGGTTAGGTTTTGTATCAGCAATTGTGTTAGCATAAGAGTTAGGGTTAAGGTTAGGTTTCACATTAGTTTCGTTTACTGTTAGGGCTTGTTTAAGATTTAGAGTTCAGGATAAGGTTAGGGTTAGGGTTAATGTTAGGGTTAGGGATAGAAGTAGAGTTAGGATTAGGTTTAATATTAGAGTTAGGGTTATGGTTAGATTTAAGTTTAGCCTGAGGGTTATATTTAGGGTTAGTTTTGGGGTTAGGGTAAGTTTTAGGGTTAATTTTAAGGTTAAGGTTTGGGTTTGGGAAAGGGTTATGGTTTGGGTAATGTTTAGGGTTAGGTTTAGAGTTAGGGTTAGGTTTAAGATTAGGGTTAGAGTTAGTTTTTGCATCAGCGGTACAGTTAGTGTTAGGTTTAGGGTTAGGGTTTGGGTTTGTTTAAGAGTTAGGGATAGCGATATGGTTAGGGTTAACTTTAGGGTTAGGGATAGTGATAGGGTTAGTAGTAGGTATAGGGATAGAGTTAGGAATAGAATTAAGTTTAGGTTAGTGTTAGGCTTAGGTTTTGTGTTAGAGGTTAGGTTAAGGTAAGGTTTATGTTTGGTTTTACTTTAGCAGTAGTGTAAGCATAAAGTTTGGGTAATGTTTAGCATTAGGGTTACAGTGATGGTTAGGGTTAGCAATAGGTTTAGGTGTAAGGATTAGTGTAAATGTCAGGGTTATGCTTAAGATTATGGTTAGAGTTAGATTTAGGGTTAGGATTTAGGGTTGGTCTAAGGAGGATGTTTAGGGTTAGTGTTATGATTAGGTTTAAGTTTAGGGTTAAGATAAGTGTTAGGGATAGAGTTATTTTTAGAGTTTGGATTAGAGCTAGGGATAGGGATACTGTTAGGGTTAGTGTTAGGGTTATGGTTAAGATTAGGGTTAGGGTTAAGATTAAATTTAGTGTTAGTGTTAAGATTAAGATTACTGTTAAGGTTAGGTTTTGCATCAGCAGTAGGTTTAGGGTTAGGGTTAGGCTTATGTTTAGTATAAATGTTAGGGATAGCGATAGGGTTAAGGTTAAGTTAGGGTTAGTGTGAGGTTTTGCATCAGTGGTAGGATTAGGGTTAGGGTATGGGTAAGAGATAGGGATACGTATATGGTTAGGATTATTTTTAGAGTTAGGGTTCAATTTTGGTTGAGGGTTTAGTTTTGTATTAGCGGTAGGATTAGGATTAGTGTTAAGTGCAGGGTTAGTTTTCGGGTTAAGGTAAGGGATATTATTAGGTTTAAGGGTGGGGTTAAAATATGTTAGAGATAGTGTTATTTTTAGTGTTTGGGTAGGGTTTGAGATAGGGATAGCGTTAGCGTTAGGGTTAGGGTTAATGTTAGGGTTAGGTTTATGTTTAGGGTAAGGTTTAGGGATAGGGTAAGGTTTAGGTTTACAGTTAGGGTTAGGGTTAGTGTTAGAGTTAAAATTAAGGTTAGGGTTAGGTTTTGTATCAGCGATTGTGTTAGCATAAGAGTTAGGGTTAAGGTTAGGTTTCACATTAGAAGTAGGGTTAAGGTTAGGTTTAGGGTTTTTGTAAGGGGTAGGGCTAGGGTTATGGTTATTACTTTTCTGTTTATGGTTAGGATAATTGTTAGGGATAGGATTAGGGTTAGTGTTATGATGAGCTTTAAGGTTAGCACTTAGGATAAGTGTTAGGGAAAGGTTTAGGCTTAGTGTTTGGGATAGATTTAGGGGTAGGGATAGGGTTAGGATTAGTGTTAGGGTTAGGGTTAGGGTTAGGGTTAGATTTAGGGTTAGGTTTAGGGTCAGGGTTAGAGTAATTTTTGGGTTTGGTTTATGGTTAGGGCTAGGCTTAGGGTTAAGATTAGGGTTAGGGCTAGGTTTTGCATTAGCGGTATGGTTAGGGTTATGGTTAGGGTTAGGCTTAGAATAATAGTTAAGGATAAGGATAGGGTTAGGGTTAGGGTTAAGATTAGGGTTAGGGTTATGGTTAATTTTAGGTTTGATATTAGGTTAGGTTTTAGGGTTAAGTCAATGGTTAGGTTTAGGGTAAGGGTTAATATTTGTTATAAGTTTAGTGTTAGTTTAAGTGATATGGATAGGGTCAGGGTTAGGGTTAGGGTTAGGTTTTGCATTAGCGGTTTGGTTAGGGTTAGGGTTAGGGTTAGGTTTAGTTTATGTTAAGGTTAAATTAGTGTTAGGGTTAGGTTTTGCATCAGCTGTTAAGTTTAGGGTTAGGGTTAGGGTGAGGTTTAGCTTTAGGGTTATGGTTAGAGATAGAATTAGGGTTAGGATTAGGTTTAGGGTAAGGTGTAGGGACAGGGTAAGGTATAGGGTTATGTTTAAGGTTAGTTTTGGGGTTAAGGTTCTTATTAGGGTTCGGGTTACATTTTGCATCAATGCTAGGATCAAGAATAGGTTTAGAGTGAGAGTTTGGTTTTGGGTTAGGGTAAGGAATAGAGTTTGGTTAAGCTTTAGGGTTAGTTTAATGATTAAGGTTAGGGTTAGGGTAATGGTTAAGATTAGGGTTAGGGTTAGGTTTTCCAGCAGCGGTAGATTTAGGGTTAGGGTTAGTGCTAGGGTTAAGATTAGGGTTAGTTTTAGGGTTAGGGTTAGGGTTAGGGCTTGGGTTAGATTAAGGATTAGGGTTTAGGGTTGGTGTAAGTTTTAGGGTTAGTTTTAGGTTTATGAGTAGGTTTAAAGTTAGGTTTAGAATAGGTGTTAGGGATAATGCTAAGGTTATGGTTAGGGATAGGAATAGGTTTAGGGTTAGGTTTAGGTTTAAGATTAGGGTTAGGGTTAGCATTAATGTTAGGGTTAGTAATAGGGATAGGGTTAGAATTAGATTAGGTTTAGGGTTAATGTTAAGGTTAGGTTTTGCATTAGGGGTAGGGATAAGGCTAGGAATTGGTTTGGTTTTAATTTAGCAGTAGGGAAAGTATAAGGTTTTGGGTTAGGTTTAGCATTAGGGTTAGAGTTACGTATAGGGGGTTAGGGATAGGTTTAGTTCTAAGGTTTAGTGTAAGCATTAGGGATAGGGTTAGGGTTAGAGTTAGGGTTAAGTTTAGGATTAGATTTAGGTTTATGGTTAGGGTAAGGGTTAGGTTTTGCTTTAGTGGTAGGGTTAGGGTTAGGGATAGGTTTGGGATTAGGGTTATTGTTAGCATTAGGCTAGGGTTAGGGTTAGGTTAGGGTTAGGGTTATGTTTAGGGATAGGGTTTTGTTTACAGTTAGTATTAGATTTAGGGTTAGTGTTAGGGTTAAGTTTAGAATTCTGGTTACAGTTAGGGTTAGCTTTAGCGTTAGGGTTAGGTTTAAGATTAGGGTTAGGGTTAAGGTTAGGATTATGTTTATGGTAATGTTTATGTTATGTTTAAGGTAAGGTTCAGGGTATAGTTTAGGGTTAGGGTTAGTGTTAAGATTATTGTAAGGGTTTGGTTTTCCATAAGCAGTAGGGTTAGGGTAAGGCTTAGGGTTAGTATAACAGTTAGAGGTAGCAATAGGTTTACAGTTAAAGTTACGGTTAGTGTTAGGTTTTTGGTTAGGTTTAGGGTTACATTTAGCATTAGGGTTAGGGTTAGGGATAGGGATCGTGTTAGGGGTAGGGTTAGTATTAGAGTTACTTTTAACATTATGGTTAAGTTTAGCATTAGGGTTATGGTTAAGGATACGCTTAGGTTTAGGGTGAGGTATAGCATTAGGGTTAAGCTTGGAGTTAGGGTTAGTGTTAGTGTAAGAGTTATGGTTTGGGTAAGGTTTAGGTTTAGTGTTAGGTTTAGGGTTAGGGTTAGGTATAGCATTAGGGTTATGTTTAGGTTATAGTTAGGATTACAGTTAGGGTCAAGTTTAGGGTTAGGGTTAGGGTTAGTGTAAAGGTTAGGGTAGAGTAATGTTTAGGGTTGGCATTAGGCTTAGTGTTAGGATTAGCATATAGATTAGGGTTATGGTAAGGTTTTGCATCAGCGGCAGAGTTAGGGATTTGGTATGTCAGGGATAGGGATAGGATTAGGGTTAGGATTAGAATTAAACTTAGGTTTTGGTTTAGGTTGAGGGTTTGGTTTTGTATTAGTGGTAGGTTTTAGGCGTAGGGTTATGGTTAGGGTTAGGGTAAGGGTTAGGTTTAGATTTAGAGTTAGTTTTAGAGTCACAGTTAAGGTAAGTTTAGGGTTTGATTTAGGGTTAGGGTTAGGGTTAGGGTTCAGATTAGGGTTAGGGATAGATTTTATATTAGCAGTAGGGTTAGGTTTAGGGTTAGGATTAGGATAAGAGTTAGGGATAGGGATAGGGTTAGGTTTAATGTTAGGGTTGGGGTTAGGCATAGGTGTAGGATTAGGTTTAGAGATAGTATTAGAGTTAGGGTTAGGGTTAAGGTGAGGTTTAGCATTCATTTTACGGTTAAGGTTAGGGTTAGTGTTAGGGTTTAGGTTAGGGTTGATATTAGGTTTAGTGTTTGTTTTTGCATCAGCCATTGTGTTAGGGTTAGGGTTAGGGTTAGGGTTAGGGTTTGGGTTTGGGTTTGTATTAGAGAGGTATAGCGATAGAGTTAGAGTTAATATTACAGTTAGGGAGAGTGATGAGGTCAAGGTTAAGGTCGGGTTTGGGTTGAGGTTAGGTTTTGCATTAGTGGTAGGGTTAGGGTTAGGGTTAGGTTAATATTTAGGTTAATGTTAAATTAGGGTTAGGGTTAGGTTTTGCATCAGCCATAAATTTAGTGTTAGGGTTAGTGTTAGGATAAGTGATAGGGATAGGGTTAGGGTTAGGGTTAGGTTCAGGGTTAGGGTTAGGGTTAGGCTTTGCATTAGCGGTAGGGTTAGGTTTAGGGTTAGAGTTAGGTTTGGATTTATTTTAAGGTTAAATTAGGGTTAGGGTTAGGTTTTGCATCAGCCATAGATTTAGGTTTATGGTTAGGGTTAGTGTGAGGGTTAGGATAAGAGTTAGGGGTAGAGATAGGGTTAGAGTTAGGGTGAGGGTTGGGATTAGGGAAAGGTATAGAATTAGAGTTAGGGTTAGTATTAAAGTTAGGGTAGTGTTATGTTGAGGTATAGCTTTAGGGTTATGGTTAGAGATAGGCTTAGGTTGAGGGTTAGGGTTAAGATTAGGGTTAGGATTAGGTTTAAGGTAAGTTTTAGGGACAGGGTAAGGTATAGGTTTAGGTTTAATATAAGGTTTGGGTTTAGGGTTAATATTAGGGTTAGGGTATCATTTTGCATCAATGCTAGGATCAAGCTTAGGTTTAGAGTGAGAGTTTGGTTTTGGGTAGGGTAAGGATTAGGGTTCAGTTAAGCTTTAAGGTTAGGTTTATGGCTAAGTTTATGGTTAAGGTCAGGGTTAAGAATTGCGTTAGGGTTTGGTTTTCCTTTAGCGGTAGTTTTAGGGTTTAGGGTTAGTGCTAGGGTTAAGATTAGGGTTAGGTTTAGGTTTTGCATCAGCAGTAAGGTTAGGATAAGGGTTAGGGTTAGGGTAAGGGTTATATTAGTTATGGTAGGGATGGGGTTAGGGTTAGGGTTAGGGTTTGGGATAGAGTTAGTGTTAGGTTTAGGGTTAGGGATAGGGTTAGGTTAGTGTTAGGTTTAGGGTTAGGGTTAGGGTTAGGGTTTGGGTTAGATTTCGGGTTAGGGTTTAGTGTTGGTGTAAGTTTTTGTGTTAGTTTTAAGGTTGTGATTACGTTTAAGTTTAGGTTTAGAAAAAGTGTTAGGGATACGTTAGGGTTAAGGCTTGGGTTAGGGTTAGGGTTAGGAATAGGTTTAGTGTTAGGATTAGGTTTAAGATTAGGGTTAGGGTTAGCATTAATGTTAGGGTTAGGGATAGGGATAGGGTTAGGATTTGATTAGGTTTAGGGTTAGGGTTAGGGTTAGGGTTTTGGTTAGGGTTAGGGATAGGGATAGGGTTTGGATTAGATTAGGTTTAGGGTTAGGGTTAGGTGTTGCATTAGGGGTAGGGATAAGCCTAGGATTTGGTTTGGTTTTAGTTTAGCGGTAGGGTATGGATAAGGTTTTGGGTTAGGTTTAACATTACGGTTAGATTTATGGATAGGTTTAGGGATAGGTTTAGTTTTAATGTTTAGTGTAAGCATTAGGGATAGGGTTAGGTTTATGGTTATGGTTAAGCTTAGGATTAGCTTTAGGTTTAGTGTTAGGGTTAGGGTTAGGTTTTGCTTTAGTGGTAGGGTTAGGATTAAGGTTCGGTTTAGCATTAGGGTTATGGTTATTGTTAGGCTAGAGTTAGGGTTAGGGTTAGGGTTTGAGTTAGGGATAGGGTTTCCATCACAGTTAGTAGGAGATTTAGGGTTAGTGTAAGGTTTAAGTTTAGCATTATGGTTACAGGTAGTGTTATATTTAGGGTTAGGGTTAGGTTTAAGAGAAGCGTTAGGGTCAGGTTAGGATAAGGTTTATGTTTAGGGTAAGGTTCAGGGTATAGGTTTCCATTAGGGTTAGTGTTAAGATTAGTGTAAGGGTTTGGTTTTCCATAAGCAGTAGGGTTAGGGTAAGGCTTAGGGTTAGTATAAGAGTTAGAGATAGTTATAGGTTTAGGGTTAAGGTTATGGTTAGGGTTAGGTTTTGGTTAGGGTTAGGGTTACATTTAGTGTTAGGGTTAGGGTTAGTGATAGGGATAGTGTTAGGGGTAGGCTTAGTATTAGAGTTACTGTTAGCATTATGGTTATGGTTAAGGATACATTTAGTTTTAGGTTTAGGTATAGCATTAGGGTTAAGGTTAGTGTTAGTGTTAGGGTTAGTGTAAGGGTTATGGATTGGGTAAGGTTTAGGTTTAGTGTTAGGTTTAGGGTTAGGGTTAGTTATAGCATTAGGGTTACGTTTAGGTTAGGGTTAGGGTTAGTGTAAAGGTTAGGGTTACAGTAATGTTTAGGGTTGGCTTTAGGCTTAGTGTTAGGATTAGGATATAGATTAGGGTTAGGGTTATGTTTTGCATCCATGTTAGAGTTAGGGTTATAGTATGTCTTAGGGATAGGGGTAGAGTTATGGTTAGGTTTAAAATTGGACTTAGTGTTTGGTTTAGTTTGAGGGTTTGGTTTTGCATTAGTGGTAGTTTTAGGAGTAGGGTTATGGTTAGGTTTAGTGTTAGGGGTAGGTTTAGATTTAGTGTTAGGTTTAGACTCAGGGTTAGGGTTAGTTTAGGATTTGATTTAGGGTTAGGGTTAAGGTTAGGTTTCAGATTAGGGTTAGGGATAGATTTTACATTAGTGGTAGGGTTTTCATTAGGGTTAGTTTTAGGGTTAGGTTTAGGATAAGAGTTAGGGATAGGGGCCGGCTCAATAGCCCAGTGGATAGGGCACTGGCATACCACATGGGAGGCCCTGGGTTCGATTCCTGGGGACCTCTCCTAGCGGGCAGACAGCCTTGAGAATGGCAAGCCACCATGGGTGGGCTGGAGCCACCGTGAGCAGGGCAAGAAGCTGCCATGGACAGGGCAAGAGCCGCCACGGGCAGGGCAGGTTGCCCGCGGATGGAGCGCAGCCAGCCACCCACGAACTGAAGCAGGCACTAGCCGTGAACAGACGCAGAGAATGCCCACAAGCGGGGAATGCTGTGCCTGCGCAGTGACCACTCTCAGCGCGTCGCTGCAGTGGGGGGAAGGGGAGATATGTAATAAAATAAATAAATCTTTAAAAAAAAGAGTTAGGGATAGGGATAGGGTTAGGTTTAAGGTTAGGTTTAGTGTTCGGGTTGGAGTTAGGCATAGGGATAGGATTAGGGTTAGGGTTAGTATTAGAGTTAGGATTAGGGTTAAGTTGAGGTTTAGCATTCAATTTACAGTTAAGGTTAGGGTTAGTGTTAGGGTTGGGGATAGGGTTAATATTAGGTTTAGTGTTGGTTTTTGCATCAGCCGTAGTGTTAGAATTCAGTTTAGAGTTAGGGTTTGGGTATGTATAAGAGAGGTATAGCATTAGAGTTAAGGTTAAAGTTAGGGTTAGGGATAGTGATAAGGGTAGGTTTAGGGTTCTGGTTTGGGTTTGGGTTAGGTTTTCCATTAGTGGTAGGGTTAGGGTTAGAGTTAGGTTTATATTTTGGTTAATGTTAAATTGGGGTTATGGTTAGGTTTTGCATGAACTGTAGGTTTAGGGTTTGGGTTAGGGTTAGGATAAGTGATAGGGATAGGGTTAGGGTTAGAGTTAGGGTCAGGGTTAGGGTTATGGTTAGGTTTTGCATTAGTGGTAGGGTTAGGGTTAGGGTTAGGGTTATGTTTAGATTTCTGTTAAGTTTAAATTAGGGTTAGGGTTAGGTTTGGCATCAGCCATAGGTTTAGGGTTAGGGTTAGGGTTAGTGGTAGGGTTAGGATAAGCATTAGGGGTTGGGATAGGGTTAGAGTTAGGGTGATGGTTGGGATTAGGGATAGGTATAGAATTAGAGATAGGGTCAGTATCAGAGTTAGTGTTAGGATTAGGGTGAAGTTTAGCATTAGGTTAATGTTTAGAGTTAGGGTTAGGGTTAGAGTTAGGGTTAGGGTTAGGGTTAGGGTTAGGGTTAGGGTTAGGGTTAAGGTTAGCGTAAGGTTTAGGGACTCGGTAAGGTATAGGTTTCAGTTAATCTTAGGGTTAGGTTATGATTAGGTGTGGGGTTAAGGTAAATATTAGGGGTAGGGTTACATTTTGCATCAATGCTAGGATCAAGATTAGGATTAGATTGAGATTTTGGTTTTGTGTTAGGGTAAGGATTAGGGTTCAGTTAAGCTTTAGGGTTAGGTTTACTGTTAAGGTTAGGGTTAGGTTAAGGGTTAAGATTATGGTTAGGGTTAGGTTTTCCATCAGCGGTAGTTTTAGGGTTAGGGTTAGTGTTAGGTTTAAGATTAGGGTTAGGTTTAGGTTTTGCATCAGTGGTAAGGTTAGGGTTAGTGTTAGGTTTAGTGTAAGGGTTATGATAAGAGTTATTGTAGGCATGGGGTTAGGGTAGGGTTAGGGTTTGGGATAGAGTTAGTGTTAGGTTTAAGGTTAGGGTTAGGGTTAGGGTTAGGGTTAGGGTTAGGGCTTGGGTTAGATTTAGGTTTAGGGTTTAGGGTTGGTCTAAGTTTTAGGTTTTGTTTTAGGGTTATGATTAGGTTAAGGTTAGGTTTAGGATAAGTGTTAGGGCTATGGCTAGGGTTATGTCTTGGGTTAGGTTTAGGGATAGGAATAGGTTTAGGGTTAGGGTTAGGTTTAAGTTTAGGGTTAGGGTTAGTGTTAATGTTAGGGTTAGGGATAGGGATAGTTTTAGGATTAGATTAGGTTTAGGTTTAGGGTTAGTGTTAGATTTTGCATTAGGGTTAGTGTTAAGGCTAGGATTTGGTTTGGTTTTAATTTAGCAGTAGGGTAAATATAAGGATTTGGGTTAGGTTTAGTATTAGGGGTAAAGGTACAGATAGGGTTAGGGATAGGTTTAGTGTAAGGATTAGTGTTAGCATTAGGGATAGGGTTAGGGTTATGGTTATGGTTAATCTTAGGATTAGCTTTAGTTTTAGGATTAGGGTTAGGGTTAGGTTTTGCTTTAGTGGTAGGGTTAGGGTTAGAGTTAGGTTTAGCATTAGGGTTATGGTTAGTGTTAGGCTAGTGTTAGGGTTATGGTTAGGGTTATGGTTAATGTTAGGGATAGGGTTTTGGTTACGGTTAGTATTAGATTTAGGTTTAGTGTTAGGGTTAACTTCAGCATTATGGTTACAGTTTGGGTTAGGTTTAATGTTAGGGTTAGGTTTAAGATTAGGGTTAGGGTTAAGGTTAGGACAAGGGTTATGTTTAGGGTAAGGTTCAGGGTATAGTTTAGGATTAGGGTTAGTGTTAAGATGAGTTAATGGTTTGGTTTTGCATAAGCGGTAAGGTTAGGGTAAGGCTTAAGGTTAGTATAAGTGTTAGAGATAGTGATAGGTTTAAGGTTAGGGTTATGGTTAGGATTAGGTCTTTGGTTAAGGCTAGGGTTACATTTAGTGTTAGGGATAGGGTTAGGGATAGGGATGGTGTTAGGGGTAGAGTTAGTGTTAGAGTTACTCTTAGCGTTATGACAAGGTTTAACATTAGTGTTATGGTTAAGGATACATTCAGGTTTAGGGTTAGGTATTGCATTAGGGTTAAGGTTAGGGTTAGGGATAAGGTTAGTGTAAGGGTTATGGTTTGGGTAAGGTTTAGGATCAGTGTTAGGATTAGGGTTATGGTTAGGTATAGCTTTAGGGTTACATTTATGTTATGGCTAGGATTACAGTTAGGTTTAAGTTTAGGGTTAGTTTTAGGGTTAGTGTAAAGGTTAGGGTTAGAGCAATGTTTAGGCTTGGTTAAGCTTAGTATTAGGATTAGGGTGTAGATTAGGGTTAGGTTTAGGTTTTGCATCAGTGGTAGAGTTAGGGTTATGTTATGTCTTAGGGATAGGGATAGAGTTAGGGTTAGGTTTAGAATTTGTGATGGTTTGAGTTTGAATTAATTATGAATTCCAAAAATATAAATTAGATTATGTTTGTAAGCTCATCTGTTCATCTGGGCATGATTAAGTTATGAGTAGGGC